>CABFVX010001881.1:0-82210 GCA_902151425.1 Timema shepardi | reverse complement strand
GGGGGAGGGGGGGGGTCTTTTTATGGGAGCCGAAGCCTCCCAGCTGAAGGGCCTTCCCAGAAAATAAAAAATATTCTAATTACTTTCACGGAAAATCGTGAAATTCCTGTATATAACAAAGAGATTATTTCAGTTATGAAGAAAAGATTAAGAAGATTAGACATTGTGGTATAAATTGTAAATATTTGAAAAGTGTGAAACCAAACGTCAGAGATGGGCAGTCCTTGTTAGCACTATGTACTCTCAATTAATCATTTATATTTAATATAAAACCAATAATTTTGTGCTGTAACTAAGGCTTTTAAAAGGAACACCTTGTTTTGTTTATTTTTAATTTTACTGTAAATTTGCACTTAAATAAAAACTGGACTTGTGATATCGTAATATTTTCAAGATATGGTTAAAATCTTAACTATGTTAGGAAGAAGAGAAGGGTAGTTGATATTATATACCCCCACCCCCACCAACTGCAAATCCTGGGTGTGAAGAAGAAGAATATGTAAACACAGACCTGGTAGGTAGGTAGGTTGAGGATCTAATTTTGGTAAAATTAGCTTAAATATTACCGTTTGCATCCGTTAAATTCAAAATGTTTTTACAGGGTAGAAACCTCCGGACCCCCACTTTTTAGGATGCATCGCTGATTCTATATCTTTCTTATCCCCCTACTTCAAATCAAATTTCCAAATATTACAGTAAATGGAATATATAATGGTGCAATTATGAAAATGCCGTTTAGCCTCTAACAAAAACTTCTCATTTTAATTCAAAAATAAATAATAATACAATATCCAGTGCGAAGAACGGGGATTCAGGTATTGTTATATATACAGTTTAGCCTAATTTATTTTGCTGTCAATTTTAGCTCTTTTTTTTATGTACAAAGGATCCATAGTTAACATTTCTCCTTGTTCATCTTTATTACTTCTATTTATTACTCTGTTACCTATATTGGTTTGTTATTCTCAAACCTCCAAAGTCAAAAACGCAATGTGTCAACATTGTACTCATTTGTTAATGATTTGATTCACTCAAGTTACCGGTGATTAATGTCAAGATGGTTTTTTTAAACATCGCGTATTGCTACTACTAATTACTCTAATGAATTAGGGATGAAAAGGTTGAATTTAGAGGAAGTGTACTTGCATTTGGATAGCGGGAGAGTGGAAAACAATTTTGCAAAACCACCCTCAACACACCCGACTAGATTTCGAGCCCTGATCTACCAGTTATCGGCAGTCTAGTCTAACACTAGAGTGACGCCTTATATCATGCGGCCACCGAAGCAGGGGTAAGCTTGTTAACTTACCCATAAACCTTACCTTATGTTCTTGTTAGTTGACTACTAATTGGTTTATCATTCTTAATCATCGTTATTTTTCTCTTTAATGTCCGAAAAATAAAATAAAAAGGATGGCAGGCTACCGTACCTCACTTGCTGCACGTGAAAGTCGATTATACTTGTTAATACATAAAGTTTAATAATTAATAATATAATATATTTTTCTAGTGTAAAAAAACTAACAAAAAGATATTCAAACTTCGATTTGGCTTTGAAAATGTTTATATATTCGATTTGAGTTTGCTTCAAATTGAAAAGGGGGACTTTTCACTCCCCTAGAATAGGCTATAACCTGCTTTGGTGGACGAATGGTCTAACTAAGGCATCACTCTTGCAATAGAGTGTAGGTATAACGTGCTACTCTTGTAGTAGACTATACTGCCAATGACGGGGAGATCGAGGTTCGAATCTCGGTCAGGTGTACTGAGGGTGGTTTTTACAAAATGATTTTCCACTCTCCCTTTGTGTAAATACAGATGCACTTTCTATAAATATAACCTTCTTTATCCATAAAACCATTAGATTAATTAGTAGGACATAGGTATATAACCCGAAGCTGAAAAAAAATAGAGTGGAGGGTTGATGAAGGAGATCGAGGATCAAATCCTGGTTGAATGTACTGAGGGTGGTGTTTTGTAAGTGGTTTTTCACTATCCCTCCATGCAAATTTGGTGAGACTTTCTTTAAATTCAACCTTACTCATCCCTTACATTAGTAAAATTAGTGATTAACCAGACCAAGAAAACCTTTAATAACTAATGACAGCAAACAAATATTGGAAACAAAGTCAAAGTTTTCAAAGCTTCGTACACCCCTCCCCTATCGGCTGGACTAATCTATTTTTATTTGAATATGTAACAAACTAGTAGTAGTACCCGCCTCAGTGGTGTAGTTAGCTAACGCGCTAGTTTCGTGTTGAGCTAGACTGCGGAGGACGGGGAGACCGAGTTTCGAATCTAGGTCGGGTTAACTGGGGGGGTAGTTTATCCTAAATGGTTTTCCACTCTCCTTCCACGTAAATGCAGGCTCACTGCCTCTAAAATTCAACCTTCCCAATTCCTAGCCCATTAGCGTAATTAGTACATAAGTGTATAACTCGAATGGGTAGTAAGACGCGGTGCTAAAAACACTAGTACTGTGTATCTAGTTCATACTAAACCTATGATTTACGGGGCTAGGTGGATGCAAGAGCTGTCCACACCAGCTCATATGGTGAGATTTAAAAGGAATGATACAGTCTGGTATGGATAGGAAGTAGCTCTTTTTTACAGTTACAAAAGTTACTAAAACTGTTTTCCTATATCTATACTTAACCTCATGGAATATGTACTTGTAGTTTTTCATTGATAGTATCAATACTTATGAAATAATACAAATAAAAATGTTATCAATATTGATCGCAACAAAAATGTAATTTTATATTTAAGTTCCTTCCTACCAAAAACTTAAATTCATCCAATACTTTGCAATGTTGTTACCTAAGTTTTATTTGATGTATTATATTAAAATAAATCAGTAAATGCAATCTTTTTTTTTTTATTCAAACAATGTCTGATGAAATAATGTAGTGGATTAATAATATTTAACTGTTTTGAGCGTGGCTATTATACATACAAGTAACTTTGCTTTACCAACAACTCTATTGATAAACTTTGGCAAATAAATATATTTGAAAATCAGCAACTGTAATTAAAGAAAGTGTTGTGCAATATCTCCAGTGTATCTGAGCTCAGGACAGTCATTAATCCGTCTAGATGGTGGTGTTTGTTATAAACATTGAAATACAAATTTAGTAGAAGTTTTACTGATGTGAATGAGCCCCATTTTTAATGTTAGCGTCTTGTGTAATTTTGGTTCCATCAGAAGGAAGAGGGAAGAGTCTATCCCAAAGACGCATCCTATCTTGGTAAAGTCCTTGCTTCATGATCAGGTTAGAACCGTGATCCAAATAGTTGAGGTTGCTTGGTTTTATTGGTTCCCAGATGGTGTTGTCGAACAATTCCGTTGCCTCTGGAGTTGGGTTACTGCACAGAATTGTAATAGTTTTAAATATATTTTGAAGTCAAATATACATGTAAGAGTATAATTCAGACAGAAATAAACGATAGGAATTCTTTGTAGATAGGTTGTTAGTTAAACATGGGGGAAGGGAACGCAACTTTGGGTTAATATTTTTGCAATTTTTTTTATAGCAAAGATTAAAATACATAAAACATTGCTTCATTAGATAAATTTGGTATAACTTTTTACACATAATAAGTTCATCAGTAATTCTTGAGTACCTGTCATGGGTGTGATAACTTTCTTTCTTCATTTAAAAAGTGAATGTTCAAATGCCACGGTGCTCATGACAAATATTGTAGAACTCTTTCGATTACTATGGGTAGAAAATTTGATTTTGTATAAATATTTTTTTGTTTTCCTATAAAATCTGCATAAATACTGACCTCAGCCTGCACTTCCTTCCTTCCAATCTTAAATATTATTGCAGGGTATTGAGTTTTAACCCAAAAAAAGGGCACATTGTGATATTCACATCATGTTCGTAGCTACTCACATCGACGGACAAACAGAATAGGCATCAAGTTTGTCTAGTCTAACTTGCCTGTGACAGGGAATTGTGGGTTTGAATCCCAGCTGAGGGTGTTTTACCCCCCTAGTTTTCTCATCTCCCTTTACACCAAAGGTGATACATTTCCTTTAAATTTCACCTGTCTTTTCACTAGATATTCTATGAATGTAATCAAGTGCGGATATCCCGGATGGATAGTAAGGTGAGGTGTTAAAAAATAAGTTTCTTAAAAAAATTATCCTAATCCCCCCCCGCCCCTGCCCTTATAATGCTACATATACTTTGTTAATGAAGATGAACCCCTGTGTTAATTACCCTGTCTGTATGAAGTTGGCCCACAGTTTGGTCATCCTCTCCACTGTTTTGATTTCCCGATCCCCCGGTTGGAAGGATGGGAACAGAATAGAGATGTTGAACAGGTAGATGAGGTCGTCGTGGTGGGCCACTCCTGCGGTGGAAAAACACGAGTGGATTATTCAACTATCATGCCAAGTTACAACTCTTACCTTTAATACAGTGCTTTCTGAAAAAAAAGAAATTAATGAAGAATGATATTTACACATTCTATTACTAGATATTTCTCATCTACTAAATGTAACTGATACAATTCATTTTAACGATTTATATAGAATAAAACTTGTCTACTTGCTTTATTTTTAGATTAAATCACATTTTAAGCTAACTACAGTTCTTAATTAAATGCATTATAATAATGATGCTGAGGCATAACATATATTTCATGCTGACTTTAGCAGGATTTATGAATTACAGTGAAAGATATACTGGAACAACATTTGTTCTCATTTTAGAAAACGTGAATACAAGATACAAAGTGTTCGGAAACTCATAGCCCAAATTGAACATATAGCTTGTTTGAACCAAAAGTAATACAAAATCCCTGTACACTTACATCCAGAAAACTATGCTAATATCATAAAATTGTTTTCAAAATTTCGGCGTACAGCGCTGGGAGAGCAAAGCTGTTCAAGCATGCGTGTACAGCAAGTTGTATAGGAGTTATCTTTAGTAACTTGACTACATGTTTTTACTCACCATATGGGGTCGTTGTGTTAGGATTATAAACAAAACTGTATCGCCCTTGGTATGAAAACTCGTAATAATAGACGGGTTCACGATTTGTTGAGGATATAAGTTTTGACTCTCGGTCCGTTCCAAAGCACACCAGAGCATCAGCATAGATCTGCATAACACAATAAAAAAGTTATAATTATGAGTAACGAGTTTTCTTTGGTATAAGCGTTTGGGCTTACACCTTGTGCAGATTTAGAACGGTTGAAAACATATAATATTCTTAGAAATATTTACGTATATAAATGTACTGCCTATTTCAGTGTACTGAATCAGTTTGAACTATTTCCAACTGTGAACATTCTTACCCCCTCTAGTCCGTAGTCAACTGAAAGCACCCCAAACACACTCTTACCAATCCCAGTCCATTGTATGTGGTGTTGACTATTGGCTCGTTATTCAGATAGAACTTCCTCAGCTCGTTTGTGATGTAACGAGAGCGTGGTGTGTTCCTCTCGTACATGAAGGCGATCGGATAGATTCTTTCATAGTCGTTGTTCATATCTTCGTACCAGGACTCATTAACAAGGACCTCTGAAACATTTTAAGAGATGGTCAAAAACTTTCCTTCATATTTCACAACGACACACATACAAACCGCAAGAATTGTCAAGGTGTAGTGAAGTTTGAAAATAATGTGACCTTTGACTTGATGGCCCAAAACTTTACCAACTAGATTCACACACTATCTAAATACTGTTGTACATAACTGCCCTAATGTGGGTTACATTGTGGGCCTAAAATCTTCTTAGTCCAGGTCAATCAATATGCCATTGTACTCTTCTGACTATCACTATATTCAATTAATAATCATCTTGACTGCAAGACAGTTGTAGGAATAAATATATTTTATAATAAGGATCAACAGTGATGAATGCAATGTTGCCATCGTCGGAATAGTTTGGACAAACTAAACACCTTAACGTCCTATTTAGCTGAACCATACTCTACTCTTCATCACACTTTCCATTTTACCAAGCTGATCATTTGATCTCCTTTGACCGGTAGAACTTTCTGTTATATATCTAATCTGACCGGCCTGGCACTTTTCTTTAAACCTTATTTCCCAGTTTACTGAGCTGATGCTATGATCTAAATCTCATTTTTCTAACATGTTTTCATCTAGATCCCATTTTAACGACCTGACACTGCTCCCTAAGTATAATTTCCAATTTAACCAAACTTACACTCTGACCTTAATCCCATTTGTCCGATAGAAAGTTCTGCTCCAAATATAATTTTACCAACCATACACTTTACTCTATACCCCATTTAATCTATCTGATGCTCTAAGTTCCATTTGACCTGTCATACATTGCATTATAGATCAATAATATTAAACCTGGGGTAGGTGAAGACATCTTGGGGTGTACATAAAATTATATATATGTTTATAAAATGTCATGCTAAACAGTGAATAATCCGGGCCAGATTTAGGGCTAACCACAAGAGTCCTGTATTAAGTACACGTGATCTGGGAGTTACAGTTTTATTTTAGGTGTAGACCCCACGTGAACAAGCATGTGCTCTATTTCAAGCCCCATTTGATCAAATAGGCCCTTTGTCCCGTATAAGGTTAGCGGTAATTCTTACTAACAGGTTAGACTGCAACACTTGATGATCAAGTTAATAAAACTCACGCGTTGATCTCCAAGAGAACTCGTCTTTGGTCATCCCTAGGAAGAGAGGCATCTGCGAATATTGACCGGCTTGCAGCAAGGTGGTAGGATCCGCCGTCAGGAAGCGCTCCTCTCCGCTACCGGCGGGCTCCACCACTGGGGCATACTGGACCAGCGGGTCCCACCCCCACTCCTGTCAACAGCAACATTTGCCAGGTGATCAAACCAGAAGGTAACCCCCCTCACCCCCCTTTTCTCTTCGCACTGTTCGACTTAGGTTTGTATATTGTATTTCAATTTTCTGTCACCTTTACTACATAAAATGTAACTGAAATGTTACACACGTAATGAAATACTTAAAATTAATTCAACTTGAAATTGGATGACTACCCGGCTCTTTTTAGGTGTCAAATTTAATCTCTCCACGGAAATAACTATACGTAGATGCTGTGAAATAATTTTACCAACCAAGAGTCCCTTGTAGGACGTGGAGAGTTGTATGGGGTCTATCTGTATCAGGCACTCGTAGATACTGGAGGAGTTGTCGGTGGAACAGTTGAACAACGCCGCCTGTCTCTTGGCTAGGGTCAGGGGGTCACGCTGTATAGCCCAGTTGCGGGTCACAGAGCCACTCATCGCTATGGCGCGGTGGAACAGACCTTAACCAACAAACAAACACTAGTAGATACTGGAGGAGTTGTCATTGGGACAGAACAGCGCTGCCTGTCTCTTGGCTAGGGTCAGGGGGTCACGCTGTATAGTCCAGTTGCGGGTAACAGGGCCACTCATCGCGATGGCGCGGTGGAACAGACCTTAACCAACAAACAAACACTAGTAGATACTGGAGGAGTTGTCAGTCTCTTTACTAGGGTCACGCTGTATATTTGTGTTTAGAGGCTCTTTTAGAAAATACATAACTACTTGTTTGCAGTCAAACCTCATAACATTTTACTGGGGGGTTTCTGGCGGGCGTGCTTATTGACCCCAGCTGGTCGCCTTCTGGACCAAAGCACCGCGAGGTGCTCACAGTGATGAAACACAGAGAAAGGGGGGAAGGGTAGGACTCAATGCAAGGATCTGTTGTCGAGGAGGACTATTGGTTTTCATAAGACTCCGTCAAGTATAATTTTAATAATATTATTTAATCAAGATTTTATTTAAAGTAATTGTAATACTAATAATTATTACTTCAATTTGTTTTAGTATAGTGCTGGCCAACAGTCGTGAGACCTATAACAGCCCAGCACTGAAAAGTACACAAATACCTTACAAACACGTAAAATATCACAATTTAATAATCGATATAATGATGAATAATTTTGTTTAAATTTATAGGACATACTAATGATAAATGGCAAGAATAATAAATAGCAAACATGAGAGCAGTCAAAGAATGTGCATTTGAAAAGTGGTAACAATAATCAAATAAGAAAAAAGAAAAATTTAAATTAAAGTATTCGAGGCAGAACCTCTACAGAGTAAATTAGTTGTAAGGGAGGTCCTTAAATAACTCTCAGAGTTTTGAGTTTCTTAATAGTAATAATAATAATAATAATAATAAATAATTTTTATAGCTGCCAGATAGGGTGCTTCCTAAAAGCTTCTTTCACACGGAGATGGTTTACAAGACACTAGTAAAATAAATATATCGTTCGAACCTCCAACTTGTATAACTATCTGTTGAGTGTTTTACTAACGGTTAGTGACGTTGAACATGTTTAACCCCACAAAATAGCGCTAATGCTAGTATAAAGCGAACACTTGACTGTTGTAGCCTATGAATGTTCGATAAAAGTGATATTTTAACACAATAGCCTATCAGTAAATACCGCACTCACAGCTATTTTAACCAGCCCCGTGTTACACGGTCACAATCCACTAGTAGCTCTTGCAAGTAAAAGCAACAAAATAGGCCCGTGTGAAACAAGCTCAAGAGAATTGGTCTGCAGATTATATGTGCGGTGTTTACCTCTGGACATGGGCGAGAGCATGTGTAAGATGACGCTGTGCGCCCCGGCGCTGTAACCGGCGGCAGTGACGCTGGCGGGGTTACCGCCGAACGCCGCGATATTCTGTTGCACCCACTTGAGCACCGCCACCTGGTCCTTGAGGGCGTAGTTGCCCGGCAGCACTTCATCGCCCGTCGACAGGAAACCTGGGCAAACCATCCGACGGCTGCGGTTAGGGTAACATTCGTCGCAAGCACTCGAGCCCGGGGAAAACAGCAACATTACAACAAGAGATTGTAGGAGCCGTGAGAAAAGGACACAGTTTTTTTAAATCAAAATTGTTGTTTCCCCCAAAACAAATCAGATAATTCTTAATTATAAATATAGAGTTTAATTTTCTTCACATGGTGATATCAACAGTTGTTGAATATCTTTGATGAGCTTAGCGGCATTAGATGAGAAACTTTTTTTAAATGAAGAGAAAAATTTGTAATTAAATTACACGTTATCTCTGACAAATATTCAACAAATGTTGATATCACTATGTAAATAAAATTAAACTCTATGTTTGTAATGAAGCAACATTTTATTTATTTTGCCCAAAAATATGTTTTGTTATAAAACTAGAAAAAAATGGCCCTTAGCTCACGTTCCCTGTAACCCCACCGTATGTATTTATTTTTACAGTTTTTACAGCAAAAACATTTTTTTTTCAACAGGAATAAAATATATATTTTCCTTTAGATTAATATTCTACATAATATATGTCAACAGTTCTTGAATAATAATTATCACAGGTATAATGATACTTGCTCAAATGCAGATAAATTCCATCTAAAATTCTACCTTACTCATTTCCACCTTAATGTAGTAATTAAAATTTGTACAACCCGAATAGGTATAAAGTCGCAGTGGAACATAGAACTATTATTATTATTAGCACCGCGTTTTACTACCCGTTCGGGTTATACGCACTTACGCTAATGTGTAATGGTAGGGTGATTGTGAGATGAAATGGAGGACCTACAGTTTGGGATCCGAACCACGGTGGAGGCCTGGCATTCCCCACATTCACAAGATGTCTTGTCAGAGGTGAAGGAAGGGTTTGGTAAACATAGAACTCTCATGAATAAATAGTAAACTATAAAAGCATAAGATGAATACTGAACCTTTATAGAAAAAAAAACCAAACAGCTATTGTATCAGTTTATCAAAATAAATAGTTAATTTTAGAACAACGTAAGATCTAAAACAAAAGGAAATATACTTTCCGTAAATAAGTACGTACCTACTTAAGATTATAAGCCATGGTGATATTTAACAAGGGCCTACGTATTTACAAGCACTCGTATTAACACACATGTTCGTTCTTAATTATTTATTTTTAATGATAGACCAGACTTAATTAACAATAACTATATGACGAGTGTGAAACTATAAATAAAGAGTGGTTAGTTTAAGAGTTAATTTCCTGCTATCCCTCCGCCATGTTATTAAAACTAGGGAGCGAGTTTTGCTTATTTGACTTTTTTTTTATCGTTAAATAGAGACAGTTTAGATCTAGATACGTTTCATGTTATTACAAGTATTATAACATATTCATTTTATAATGTCTACAATTACCTATCCTCTTAGTGTTTGCCCGTTTTATAAATGAGAGCATTTCAGCTCTGTCCCTTTTTTTTTTTTTACTGCGTTATGGATTTTCTTCTGAAGCAACATGTCATTGAATGAGAAAAGTTAAACTTCTCCGGAAAGGGCAGATTTAAAATATTGTCTCTTTATAATCGTGGGAAGTAGAAAGAAGCTTTTCAAATTATAATAACATTATATTTGACAATAGATCCTCTTTCGCTACTGAAATTCTAGAAACGTATCTGTGATTGACAGCAATTTGGGTCTACTTAGGGTGGTTTTTCCAGAGTAGTTTTCCACTCTCCCTCCACGAAAATTCGGGTACACTTCCTATATAGTTTTCCTAATACCTAAAACTATTAGCGTAGGTAGTACATAAGCGTATAACCCGAACGGATTGCAAGACGCGGTGATAATAAGGGAAAAAAACAGCAATGCCAATTGCATGCAAGCTCGCTTCGGTGGCCAAATGGTCTAAGCCGTAACTCTCGAAATAGACTAGACCACCGATGAAGGGGAGATTGGGATTAAAATCCCGGTTGGGTGTATTGAGGATGGCTTTTCCACGATGGTGTTCTACTCTCCCTCCACGCAAATGCATGTACATTTCATATAAATACAGCCTTCCTAATCTTTAAAATCGTTAGCGTAATTAGTACATAGGCGTATAACCCAAACTGGTAGTAAGACTCGATGCTAGAAAAAAAAAATATATATATATATATATTGCTTATTATGTGTGTTTTTACCTTGAATGGCTGTTCAAGTGTCTAAATCCCGTATTTTACATTGCTTATTGTGTGTGTTTATCTTGAATGCCTGTTTAGGTGCCTAAATCCCATATTTTGCATTGCTTATTGTGTGTGTTTACCTTGAATGGCTGTTTAGGTGCCTAAATCCCATATTTTACATTGCTTATTGTGTGTGTTTATCTTGAATGCCTGTTTAGGTGCCTAAATCCCATATTTTGCATTGCTTATTGTGTGTGTTTACCTTGAATGGCTGTTTAGGTGCCTAAATCCCATATTTTACATTTCTTATTGTGTGTTTTGTCCTTGAATGACTGTTTAGGTGCCTAAATCCCATATTTTGCATTGCTTATTGTGTGTGTTTACCTTGAATGGCTGTTCAAGTGCCTAAATCCCATATTTTACATTGCTTAGTGTGTGTTTTGTCCTTGAATGCCTGTTTAGGTGCCTAAATCCCATATTTGCATTGCTTATTGTGTGTGTTTATCTTGAATGCCTGTTTAGGTGCCTAAATCTCATATTTTACATTGCTTATTGTGTGTTTATCTTGAATGCCTGTTTAGGTGCCTAAATACCATATTTTACATTGCTTAGTGTGTGTTTTGTCCTTGAATGCCTGTTTAGGTGCCTAAGTCCCATATTTTAAATTGCTTATTGTTTGTGTTTACCTTGAATGGCTGTTTAGGTGCCTAAAGGCCATATTTTACATTGCTTATTGTGTGTGTTTATCTTGAATGCCTGTTTAGGTGCCTAAAGACCATATTTTACATTGCTTAGTGTGTGTTTTGTCCTTGAATGCCTGTTTAGGTGCCTAAATCTCATATTTTGCATTGCTTATTGTGTGTGTTTACCTTGAATGGCTGTTTAGGTGCCTAAAGACCATATTTTACATTGCTTAGCGTGTGTTTTGTCCTCGAGTGCCTGTTTAGGTGCCTAAAGCCCATATTTGCAATGCCTATTCAAGCGTGTTTGGTACCTCCCTCTAACAAGACACTCACCCAGCGCGCCCAGCCTGTAGTTGGACGTGACCAGCACAACATCTTGGTCCAGCAGGTACTCAGGTCCGAATATAGAACTGTGTCCTGACGCTCCTAGCCACCCCCCGAAGTGGAAGAACACCACCACTGACCTGTTGGGGCTACTCTGAGCGGTGGGGAGCTGTGGACATTTGACACCAGTTCTAACAAACTATAGCGCTATCCAGGGGGTGATTGTTGGTTTGTTGTTCACTAATGTAAATAAGTTACACACGTCCCGATTCCCGTGTCAAGGTGTCATTTTTCAATTTTCAGAATATGATATCTAAGAGGTGTTATCCTCACTGAAATGCATTAACAATAGTATCGGCTATTTGTTTCATTGTAATATTTGAGGTTGAATTTAGTTCCTGAGAAGGAAAGATTAAAAAAGTATTGATTATGTTTTCAAAAGGGTTCTTCCAAACACTTTTTATACTTATCAAACAAGCTTCGCTCAAAGTTTAAATTATATGAAAAGTTAATATTACCATTATTTTATTTTGAGATAAATGGTAGGACTGTGATGCATGGCACAGACTTAAAACTCGTGATACATTGTTGCGGAAACATAATGGAAAACGAGCGTTACATTCCAACAAAGAGCATAAATGAAACAATATGCACTGCTAGAGGAATATATCAATAACAAAGCAACATCTCATAGACGTCAATTTATGAATATATTTGTCGATAGCTGAGAAATTTTTGGTTTTATGCAAATATATTTAAAATAATTATTTAATCTTTTTAAAATGGTGCTACAATTTTGCAATGTTAAGTTATTTCAAAAAGTTGTGGACATTATGAAACTTGGATCCATCCGCTTATGTAAAGTACCTTCTAAATCATTTTATTGAATAATTTAGAAGCGCCATTTTGCTTGTAATGTTGAACTGTGCCCAGATAAGAATTTTAATCAAAATCGTTAGACCCGATTTTGAGAAAATCTATTTTTTCCTCTTTTGACCCTTAAGTTAACTAATCTTAATATTAGTTATATATAAAATTTCAAAAACTCCTCGGGGGAGCCTTATTAAAACCCTAGATATCATATTTTAGCCCAATAGGTAAAATTGCTCAGACTCTGGGTCAAGATAGAAACAGACAGAAAGGCGGGCAGACATACGGCATCTTAAAACAACTTTTTCCGTTTCAGTTGATCATGTAGATCAAATCTATCAACATTTCTAATTATATATATTTTTTGATCACAATATTTTGTGGACCCGAGGGGTCGAGTGAAAGTAAAAACTAATATTGCCAAGCCTCGGGATGGGCAGCCCTTTCAACGATCCCCCACAAGGGGCGAATTGGCTATAAAAGTTCGGTGGAATCCAGTTTTACAGCTCTCTCAGTAAAATAAATTTTTCATGGTGGCGTTTGCTGGCTGTAAGTTGTAGCTTTATAGTTCTTTCATTCATAATCAAATTGTGCATGATTTTAATAAACTTGTTCAAACAATGTGTGTTGTTTTAATTGTTAAATTGAGAACACTAATTTATCAATTTTCACATGGTGGGGTGAGTTTATCTTCTCATCCGTCACAATGGGAGCTACATTGTAAAAAAATATATATTGGCCACCTCTGCTTTGCACTCGTGCTATTGGTACATTGTCCCCTGTAGAAACTTTGAATGCAAGGCGCTAAACAATCGTGTAAGTATAGTTGCCGGTGTGTTTCATTACACGGCGTTGTTAGTAAAACGCTTGACTTCTGGCTTCACAGAAAAATCACGAGGTTTTAAGGGTAGTACTTTATTTTTAACACTATAGAAAACCAGATCAGTACGTCTAAGGAAGGTAAGTAAATTGTCTTCCGTTTGTCATGACATTGAGGATTGATTCATTTATAACAAATATGATTTTATGAATAGTTTTATAAAAATAAAACCTGGTTGCATGAATCTAAACTGGGACCTTTAATTTAGTTTGTGTAAAGGCGCAATATATCAATGTGTATATGAATTGTGTTAATGAGTGTTAATGATTCTGAATATTTTATATCCTCATTTGTTATTCGCTCATTTCTCTGTATTTTAATTTAATGAAAATTGTGCAACCAAAACCTAAAATTATCAACCTAAAATTGTCAAAATGAACTCGGTCGTAAGAACAAAATAGTTTGGTGACCTGGCGGTCCAGGTGTAAGGTCGGACTACTGTACTGGTAGTACGAGGCTCAATCCTCGGTCCCGGCACAGATTTATCCGATTGCCAAACACCTTCCTTCATCTCTGACAAGACGTGTATTAATCACAGCTTGTGAATTTGTGGAATACCAGGCCTTCCCCGTGGTTCGGATTCCACGTTAAACTGTAAGACCTCCATTGCATCTCACAATCACATTAGCGTAATTGCGTACAGCCCGAACAGGTAGTAATACGCGGTGCTAATGATAATAACAACAAAATAAGTGTATTTTACTTTCTCATATAGAGAAAGCATTGCAACCGAAAAAATGACTACCCCTAAATAACCATGGTCCTTGACGTGTCAGGTGGCCCCGAACTAAAACAAGTAGATCTTTAATAATAATTCTGTACGTCTGATTTTCTCTATCTTGAGCTACAGCGGTAGTGGTATAATGGATTTGATTCAAACTTGATATTTAAATGAAAAATGATCATACCTCTTGGTCAAATCATGATTTTGATTCTAACCCTAAACTTAAAGAGTATATTACTATATACCAATTTTTTTTATATTCAAAATAGTTTAAAAATGGCTTTAGGCTTAGTGATTTTTGTTAAAAATTGTTTTACATGAAAATAGCGTTATATTCTTGCGTTTCAGAGAAACGTTGATTCATTTTAAGATTGTTATAATATTAAAATTTTGCTCAAACTGGATATCTGGAGGATGTTTGTATCAGAATCAAATATCCAAAGCTATTATATTTGTTTTAGTAAGTATTTACTAGCATCCAGATATAATATTCCGAAAAATAGAAAAATTACACTTGGACACGGTAATCGATTTGATATCTCGTGATCTTAATAAAATCACACATTTGTAACCAACGATTTCCACACGTCCATCATAGAATCTGCCTTAAAATATGAGTGAAGAATGACCCTGGGACGGGATAATTCCTGGATAGCTCAGTGGTCAGAGCATTGGCGTACTAAGCCAAAGGTCCCGGGTTCAATTCCCGTGTACAGGTGTCAATTTTCAAAATCTAATGTTTACATGATAAATAACCCTGTATACTTATTTTAAAGAGAATATTTGATTTAATGGTAGCTAGCTGATGACTTACTTAGGAAAGTTTTATTATTTTTTTTAAAAAAAGCCACAACAATTTTGCTCAATGTTTTTTTCCGTAGAGTGTTATATCAATAATATAACATGTTTGTCTTTCTGAGGGAAACACATTAAGGGGTAGTTTACTGATTATTTTTTTTTGTAAAAATGCTGTCCCAAACTATAGTAGAAAGTATGTACAACTGCGTCTTAACACATATTTAAATATATATATATATATTACTATTTTCCAAATATAATGTTGGCAAAATGAACAGAAATGAAAATTCTACTTTAAAGATGTCTCCCCATCTAATAAGTGTATATATCTGCATTATTATTTGTTAATATTTAAATGAAAATGTTTGTTTGGAATAATATATTTGATTGCTACTGTCACTTAAAACATTAGAACTTGTTTTTACTCATGCTAAACGTTTGTAACCTTGGTAGTGTAGACATTCAGGAAGAGGCAATCTTCGGAGGACGGAAGTGGGTACTCGTCTCCTTCCTGCTGAGGACAGTCGAAACCATCCTTGGTGGCGTTGAGGATCCCTTCCCAAGACTGCAGTGGAGCAGGAGGCTGTCACAGATCATGAGAATAAGGGACACGTCAGAGAAGAAAACAGATCACTCTTACCTTCACGACACTAATGTTAATATTATTTATATACTTAGCACCCGTTCGGGCTTTTAGCAGTTCATACTAACGTAATTCTAGAACAAATACAACAACCAGACCTCAGGCCATTGATTTACCATTTAAATAGAAAAAAAGACCAGACCACATTTTTTTTAGCACCGCGTCTTACTGCCCTTTTCAGGCTATACGCATTCTCGTGTGTAGCTAGGGATGAGGAAGGTTGAATTTAGAGGAAGTGTACCCATATTGGCGTGGTGGGAAAGTGGAAAACCATCTTCAGTACACCCAATCGGGTTCCAAACCCCAATCTTCCTGTAATTGTCAGTCTAGTATAACACGAGAATGGCGCCTTAGTCCATGCGGCCACAAAAACAAGTACCAGCCCATATTCACAGATGTATTTTATCAGGAAGTAATAACAGCTATTACCTGCTTTGGTGGTCACATGGTCTAGTACGCTACTCTCTCAGTGATCTAGACTGCCGATGACGGGGAGATAGAGGTTCGAATCTGAGGGTGATTTTTCCCTAAATTGTTTTCCACTCTCCCTCCAAGCAAATTTGGGTACACTTCCTTTAATTATAATCTTCTTAATCCCTATAACAATTAGTGTAATTAGTATATAAGTGTATAACCCGAACGGTTAGTAAGACGCAGTGCTAAAAATAATAATAACTATTATTTCAATAAAATTGTTATAGCAGTAATATTAACAATCGGTGGCCTGGTGGTCTAGGGGTAAGGTGTCAGACTTCTGTGCTGGAAGTTCGGGGTTCAATCCTCAGTACCGGCACAGATTTATCTGATTTCCAAACCTTTCCTTCACCTCTGACAAGACGTGTATTAATCACAACTTGTGAATGTGGGGAATGCCAGGTCTCTGTCGTGGTTCGGATTCCACGTTAAACTGTAGGTCCTCCATTTCATATCACAATCACCCTTACCATTACACATTAGCGTAAGTGCGTATAAACCGAACGGGTAGTAAGACGCGGTGCTAATAATAATAATAATAATAATAATAATTGCAAAACTATTTGCTTACATCTGCTAGATAGAATGCATATATACACACACGCCCTAAATATAATATAAAATAAATAGTTATTATATATATCGAGTGTTTATGTCTGTATTGGAATCGCAGTAATAACGTAGATTCACAACATTTAAAAAATAAGTCTTCGCTGTCAAAATTGACAACATGTAATTCAACTATATTCATTAGTTTTTTGGACATCTACTATCTCTGTCAAAAGTGACCACTCCAAAGCATACGATTATACATATGAAAGAAGCTTTAGTAACTTTCTTTGACTCTCATTCACGTCCCATCTAACGACAATCCCATTATAGGCTGTACTCACTTTGAACCGTAGGCTGCCGACCGGCGGCTGGGCGAACCTCACACCTCTGAAAGAGTAGATAGTCTTCCCTAAACGGGATTCGAGCACGCTCCCTCTGAGTTTCCCAGCGGCTGTCGTCACCACGGGATTTGTCACCTGCCGTCCACCTTTTGTTGTTGCCGACACACAGACGAACAGCGCAACCACAACCGCAACAAGTAACTTCATCGCTCTTTCAGTTCAACGAGTCGCCGGAGACTGAACTTGTTTATGTTTTCGTTCGCGGTTTGTTTTTATCTAGTCGGGACGTTGCCTCGGAGGCTCCTCCCACCGATGACGTAGTTGTTAATAGAATCGGTATTCCCAAGAAATGCGACGGTTCCATGAACGGGCCAATAAGGAAAACACAGCATAGTCAAGTGCTGTTATTGTTTCACAGAATATACAGTAGCCCCATGGCTTCTTTGGTGCTGAATGACATCTTTAAAAAGTTACCAGGCCAAATTACGTATCCCTCAGCCGAACCAGATGATTTGCAGAAACATGTGTTTAACAGCTGTCACTTCTGACGGTCAAAATGTAGGTATACACCTAAATTTTGACTGTCAGAAGTCAGCTGTGAGCTGTCAGTCAGCACCAAAGAAGCCGTGGGGCTACTGTACTAATCACGATTACGAGTCGAGTTTTGCATGGCCACTAACCTGGGTGTGTCTGTTTTTGTAAACATATGACTACGATGAAATATATAAATGTGACCAGCATTGGTGACCCCACGGGATAAGGCGTCATCCTCGTCTGGACTGCTTTGTTAGTAAGGGGGAGGTGAGGGTACGAGTCCCAACCAAATGTACTGGTTTTTTTTTACATTTACTTTATGTAAATCAGGATATATTTTCTATAAATTCTACCTCCCTTATCCCTAACTCATTAGTAAATATGCAAAGAGCCTGGATTTTTTTCTAGTTAGTTAGCTGAACACCGCGTCTTACTACCCGTTCAGGTTATACACATATACATTAATTACGCTAATGGTTTTAAAAATTAGGAAGGTAATATTTAGATGAAGTGTACCCGTATTTGCGTGGAGAAAAACTTGAAACCCATTTAAGAAAAAACCCTCTCAGTACACCCAACCGAAATTCGAACCTCGACCCCCCGTGTCATCGGCAGTCTAGTCTTCTGTGAGAGTGACACCTTAGACCATGCGGCCACCGAGGTTGGTGAACATATATTTTTTATATATGGCTAGCGAAAAAAAAAAGCTTTGTATTAAACGAAACGCTGGACAATCGCCCGTGTTTATAATCCAAGGTAGGTCAAAACCTTGGCCTCGCGCAGTGTGAAAGAAGTAAAATCATGGTTCAGCCAGGCCTTGTAACAGAATTTTTGGGGTTCTCCTTCCAATCCAGTTTTCATAGAATTCTTTAATGATGCAAATAAATTGTCAGACAAGCACCGCATTTGCAAGTTGTAGTTGTGGGACCCGTTTCCAGCTTGGAAAGTATAATCCTAGTACCATCCCCCCACCCCCTTCCCTTATCACCGGGCCAGGGTTAAGGATTCTTGAAAGAGTTATATTAAGGAATACGTCAGTTTCCAGGATAATATCCCTTCTAGATCTTTTGAATTCCTCTCTATTCTCATAGTTTCGATTTAACACTCAGCTTATCGGAGTCTTTCCCTATGCACTGTGATATATAGTTTTGTAAAATGAGTTATTAAATTTCTAAAATAACTTTTTTTAAATATCCTCTTTAACACGAAACTTAAAACAATTTAGGGAGGATGTTTAAAAAAATACAAACAAATATTTTCGACCAACATTGATATTGACATTCAAAAGTGACCGCTTGAGTCAGATAACATGACTTGACTCGTGAATATAAGAAAGTTGTTTTACCAACTTTCGTAGCTGTCAGATTCCGTTACTCCTATTGTATACCTACTCTATTTTTTGTATAAAATCTATATAGCGTTGTTATTAAAGCAACGGTTTATTCTCACAATACAAGATATATATTCAAGATAATAGTTATTCAATGTATACCTACTTTAACAATGTCTCATTTGTTTGTACACTTAATTACACTACCTCTTACCTACGAGTATCACAAGGTTAACCAATTAAGAAAACAACTTCTAATCCTACATATGAAAATTGCTATGAAATGTTATATTACGACAGTACAAACTCGATAGCTGCCATCTATTGATTCACAAGGCAGCTGTTTCCAAAACACCACAAGCATAGCCGCTGATATTTGCTTTGCTAATCGGAAACAGTGTCAAAGGTGTCAGGATGATTACACGCCGTTGTTCTTATGTGACCTATCATTAAACTAAATGTCCATAGTTGACAGTAAAGGTCGAAATATTCCCTTTATAAATATCTTCACTTGGTATCCTTTCACTAAGTTAGTTAACTGCCCACGATAGGACCAGATTACCCAGAACGAAACTTGTAACAGCTAAGATAACCTTAAAAAATAATCGTAAATAGATACTTTCAAAGTTTACAAAATCCTATTGAAAAAGTAAATAATACAATCGTTGGTGACATTTTGTATTCTAGCACTGTTAAAATAGTTTGAGACGAGCAAAAAAAATGCCTATCAAAGCTAGAGTCTCCTCAATTTTATTTGGCAGGTCGTTTTATAACTCTTTCCAACCGTTGGCACTGGTATGCAAATTAGTCGGCCCGTTTCCTTTGATCAACCTTTTCCAAAATGATGTATTTCTTCTCCGTCATCGATGGTTGTCAGCCCACGTGTTTGTACCCATCGCTATGCACGCCGCCGCATTGTGCGTCTCAAAATTTCTGGAACCAGCCAAGTGGTGGTCTTTCATCACACCGTACTACTACCTGCCGAGAAGCGTTGTCGTGATACTCTTGAGCTTGTACTACGATCAATTTCTGCCCAAATTAATCGTATTCATTGAAAGTTTTGATGCGAACATAACAGAAATTGCTAGAGGAATTTACTTCCCTAATAGGAGTTCGGGGAAAATGTTCTGGTTCTCATCAGGGGTTATAGTTATACTTTACCTGTTCCTGTCTCTCGATATAGACGTCATGATCTCATGTGCGTGCAAACCAAGGATACTCCTGGACGTCTGCAATACTTTGCCCTTGGCGTCCAGGGAGCTGTATGCCATAATGTTTGCTTTCTTCTGTCACAATTTGACGGTGAGATTTAGATATTTTAAGAGCCTACTCGAGTACAGCGTCTCTACGAAAGTGGAGGTGGCGTTCTATGGTCTCGAGACTCGGTATATTCGAACTCGTCGTCTCGAGGAAAATTTGGAGGCAATCCGCCTGTACCACACAAAGCTGTCTCAAGCCGTGAGTCTCTTGAATGACTGCTACGGAATACGCATCTCTTTTTACTTCATCACGGTGACTGTCGAGATATTGCTCGACCTGTACATGTGTTTCATGTCCCACAAGATAGGCATACCTCTGAAACCAATCTCTTTTGTAATTATCAACCTTGTTACCTTCTGGTTGATAGCCGAGTATGCTGGGCGATTGTTCGACACTGTAAGTAGCTCATGTTTGTAATATTCAACCTTGTTACCTTATGGTTCATACTCGAGTATTCTGGGTGTTTGTTTGACATGTTTATAACCTAGAGTAACATATGAAACACCATCAATTATTTCAGGTAATCTTGTGCTCATGTTTATACTTAGAAAGCTTATTTTCTTATTTATTAGTTATTTTGCTGTTTACCACGTCAATCAAAGCTGTTTGTGAGGGTCTTGTTGTGTCTGAGAACACTATGTTACCAGCTTCAGGATCCGGAACATCTCTATCGGGGGAGGGGGGGTGAGCTTGTGTTCGAATCCCAGTTCTACACTTGAAGCGAAGTTTAAGCTGATATATTACTTACTATATCAACAAGACCAATGTCCCAATAACTTATAACAATTTTATTTTATTTCAGAACCGCGAAATTTTGGATCACTTAAAACTCATTCCTGTACTTCCGATGAACCGTGACTCTCAGTTTCAAGTAAGTCATAGCAAAACTAAATAAATGTAAACCGAAATAATAACTTGGAATGATTTGTACTTAAATCTGTTCACAGATTCAACTGTTCATAAATCAAATAATGGCCTGTCCGAATTACGTTTCCGTTTCTGGTTTTGGCATCATCAAAAAAAGCACCTTACTTTCGGTAATACATTCACAGTAAACATGTTAGTGTTAATGTTGTTGTTTTTTTAAAACCACAGGGGCCAAGGATATTGGAGATGAGTACAATATTAACTACTTTATATTTACCTACAGTTTGTAGTACTCATAGCCGCCTGCCTGGTGGTGGTATGGTACGAAGTTGTTTGCGAGTTGATGTAGCCAGTAGCTGACACCCAGCTAAACAGTAAACACATCAGTCGTGACTATGGGAGGTAATCAGCAGCTGGTCTAGCCAGATACTCCAAATATGGTTGTTTTATCAACCACTGGCCACTTCGATAGACGGAAAAATACTTTGAGTAATCTGAAGTTTATGGATCCTAAATACCTTTTGCACAGCCATTTCTTTGTCCACATTCTCTGTGTCATATTCCTCACCTCCTCAGGGTTGGATTCAGAGGGAGGCGTGGGGGGCATGCGCCACCCCCTCAAGAATTTGCTAAACAGTTTTAACAATAATAATTAAAAGATTAAACCAGTTAAAGCTATGTTTTAGTCAGTATTGGTTGTGTTGTACTGTCACGTACTATATCACTAACCAGTTGTTTCAAGTGTCAATCACTTTTAATCGTTTGATTTACATTTTTAACAACTATTTTAATTTGTTTTTAACATCAAAAAACAAGTAAACGATAAACTTGTTAGAAATTTTATTTTTTAAATTTCTAACTGATTTCTAAATTACTCTCAATATTTGAAAGATTTTTCCATCAGAATTTCCCGAGGTGGAACCACGCATACTATAGCGATACCAGGTTTTATACTGTGCTATTTTCCCCGCAATTAGGCACCAATTATAATGATTTCGTGTTTTAATGTGATATTTGCCCCGTGAATGAGCACCAATTATAACGATATGGGATTTTGTTGTGATGTGACTGTGGGCGATACCGGGTTGTATGATGATGACGACGACGCGTGCATGTCTTACTGCGCACTAGTACACGGTTATGCGATCTGATTTTATGTAATTGATTGAAATCAGAAAAAACTTGATGGTGTAAACAATTTATTTATTTGATTACACTTTCACTATTATAAAATCGACATTGATACCGTTTCTATGTGATTTTACTATTATTATTATTATTAGCACAGCGTCTTACTACCCGTTCGGGCTATACGCACTTTCGCTCATGTGTAATGGTAGGGTGATTGTGAGATTAAATGAAGGACCTACAGTTTAACGTGGAATCCGAACCATGGTGGAGACCTGGCATTCCACACATTCACAAGTTGTGATTAATACACGTCTTGTCATAGGTGAAGGAAGGGTTTGGCAATCAGATAAATCTGTGCCGGGACCGAGGATTGAAACCCGAGCCCCCAGCACAGAAGTCTGAAACCTTACCCTTAGACCGCCAGGTCACCCTGTGATATTACCATTTTTCTGTGTTAAAATAACTATTTTCTGTATTCTGAGTACTGTGTACTATGTTAGTATTACTGTGTACTGTTGTATTATTGTGGTTTGTGTTCTGTGTAGATTTATGTTATTGTCACTGTGTGTATTCATACGCACAAGCTGCCCATATATGACCAACCCCTTGTTTCTTGGACCCCTTGTCACCATGTTAAAACTAACTAATAGAAAAGTTCCTGGCAACCTGATGTTGTGAAGGCTAGTTTCCTATTGGATAGAGGGAGCCAGAATATCACATTATGTTTCTAACACAACGGAGTTGATCATTTAAATAAAAATGTTTTGAAGCGCAATATATTGAAATTATTTCTGAAAACGCGCGATTCTCCATGGATAAAGTATTAAAATGAAATTTTGCATACAGTACTTTTTAGAAAAGTACACTTCATCAATGATTTTTTGAATATATAAGAGGGGTCCAAAACAGTATCATTACAATACCCCTCACGAAAATCCTGGCCGCGCGTCCCCATCACAAAAATTCTGGATCCACCCCTGAGCCTCATGTGTAATACTTGAGCATTCATAACATAACAAAGTATAAAATAAATTCCATTAGTTTGTAACACCTGGTAATTATATTTATGTATATTTGCAGGTCATGATGGTACTGGTTACTAATTTCATTGTCATGATTCAACTGTCACAGTTACTGAAGCCCATAACGGACAAGTTTGTAAGTGATGATGAACTGAGATAAATATAATTGGTGAAAATAATATAAGATACGTTAGAATGTACATGTGCTAAAATAAAACAAAAGAACTCAGTAAAAAAATTTCATGCACACACTGTTTCAATAAATTATACTTTTTTGTGTTTTACTGAGTTGTGGAAAATCTCTATTAATTATATATTGTACAGTTTAGTATTTGCTCAAGTTCTTAACCTATCCCTACAACTACTAATGACGTGTTGACTAATTCCTTCCCGCCCGTTGATTTGTCCACAACAAGTATAAAGAAATTCAGGGTTGATTCTGTTTGGTATTGATGACTATATTTACTAATTGTTTAAAGATTTGTCCTTTTATCCAATTCTGTGTGTGTGGTATTAGAACTACATCATAATAATTCTAGGTTTGTAGGTCATTCATTCATATTCATAAAAGGTACGATAGTTAAATCATTTACCGTAATGAATTTGACTTTACAAATATTAACAGAATTACCTTAATAAGAAGTTAGTTTAAGGTAAACACGCCATAATTAGGCTATAGAGCGAATTGTAAACCACGTTAGGAATTACAAATCAATACAAAAGCACCTAGCCAGGAGTCGATCATCAGCCTCAAGGGTCAGAATCAAGCACGATAGGGAACACCCAAATATGTTTAATTCTAATTGGTGCGTTTAAAAACAGGGGCTATCAACGACAATGCCAAGGGACAGTAGTCAAGAAGGCGGTTAGAGATAAAACACACCTACAGTTTAATGGAAAGAGTATGGGAAATCAACAGGAGGCACGGACTTCCCCGTCAACAGAGACCAAGTTTAATGCGAGTCTTATCAACTTATTCTGTCTGCTCTGCCATCACCACGGGTAAAACCTAGTGGCGGCTATGAATATCGTCCAACGCCTCTAACGTTTAAACAATTTACTTCGTACGATTCAATATTTTGTAACACAGTAGCATGAATGCGTGGACACGAGGACTAAGGCGTCGAGCTTGTCTGGTCTGGTATTCAAGGGATTGGTAGGTTAGTGTCAAAATATGGGCGGGTGAAGCTGAGGGTGGCTATTTTCTAAATTGTTTTACACTATCCCCTCACGCAAACACGTGTACATTTTCTCTAAAATTTCTCTTTCCTCATCCTTAGCTCACTAATATAAATGAATCTACCTCTGTGGCTGGAAGGAGTAACTCTTGCTTGGAGTACAAAAATATATCACAGTATGTGGGGATTGAACTCCAGCCTTCTGCTTCAGAATGAAGCATGTGAGCACAGAGATAATTACAGTGAGTAATGTTCTCGTCCTGATGTGTCCTTGAGGAACTAGTAGGACGTGCCATGACTGAATACTAAGCGACACAAACAAGAAAGACGTGTTTTGAGACGTTCGCCAAGTTACTGACAGCCAGATCCAGGAAACATAAGCCCGAGGAGGTGTTATCAGCCCAGCATGTGGTAGCGGCGGTGTTTCCCCTGGCACAAACCGGTGCACTAAAGCTTAGTACAGTAGCCCCATGGCTTCTTTGGTGCTGACTGACAGCTCACAGCTGACTTCTTGACAGTCAACATTTAGGTATATACCTAAATGTTGACTGTCAGAAGTGACAGCTGCTAAACACATGTTTTTGCAAATCATATGGTTCGGCGTAGGGATACATAATATGGTCTGGTAACTTTTCAAAGCGATCAGTTGTCAGTCAGCACCAAAGAAGTCTTGGGGCTACTCTACGCACTTGGAAACATTGTTGACCAACTGTTTACCAACTGTTGGCCAACATGGGAAACAAACTTTTGGCAAACATTGTTTCGCCTCCAGACTACAATGATGATATATTTGTTTCCCGTACAAATTTCAGTAGATAAAGAGATATCTATTGAGGAGGATGCTGCTATGAATTGTACTTTATATGTAGCTATGAGCTGTTCAAGAAGACATAAAAGAAGAAAACGGTGGGGGGGTTCGTGTTCATTTACACAAACTGAAAACTGCCCACTTATTTGACTAAAAACATCTGGTATTTTACGCGATTTGTACAGTCCTCAAATGTCACCTTCTACAACAGTGTATTTGTATGAAATATTTCAACCAGTTCCAGAGTTTCTTCGGCTGATCCCGACATGAGAAAAGGAGATATCGGTAACTGATGTACTCGAGGGGACCTTTAGTGGACCGTTGGCGGGATCCCGAGCACACTATCGCTCCACCTTTTAACCTATGATGAAGCAAGCAAACCCACGCTAGTGCCAACAAAGCATACAAATAGCAGAGTCAGATTGGCCCACGTTGCTTTCTGTCAGAAATGTTGGCCAACATTGTTTCTTATAACACATTTGAAATGGATCACGGGAAACATATTTTCCTTGCTGGGAAACATAAAGGCAACATGGAAAAATGTCGGGGAATAGTTGGCCAACAGTTGGTATGCGATATTTCCGGGGAAATCTTTCCTAATGCTTACTAGGCTTTAGGTGTTTCTGATAATTTCGTAGCATTGGAGTTCCATATACACCATTTACATTTTCTATTTTTCATCTGAGGGGGTTATGTGAACTATTTTTATGTAAGTAAGTCTGAGCCCTCCTTTTTTTACCTGGGAAGGACGGAAGTTCTTTTAAAAATAGATATTTTTAGAGTTATTTTGTTTTTTGTTTTCCAACTGACCTCCATGTCGAATCTTTGTTGTATCACTCAGATTTAACACAATCTTCATAGACTTGTACTGTCAAACAAAATATTCATAAGAATCAAATAGCCAAAGCTATTATATTTGTATTTTCTTAGTGAGGATTTGCTCTCATCTATATATCATATTCTGAAAATTGAAAAATGACACTTGGACATGGGAATTGAACCCGGGATCTTAGACGTAGTACGCCAATGCTCTAATCAATGAGTTATCCAAGGATCCAGAATTCAGAATATTATATCTAGATGCGAGTAAATCTTCACTAAAAAAATACAAATATAATAGCTTCGGCTATTTATTCTTAAATATATAATCCCGTACAATTATAATAATTGTACAAGTGACAGCAATAAGCCAACTACCGAGTCGAAGGTGGCTGCGTTATCTGATAGCTCGTGATCTTTATAAATAACACATTTACAACCGACGATTTCACACGTCCATCATAGACCGCTCCTTAAAAATTGATTGAAGAATGACCCTGATAATGTGACGATTCCTGGATAGATCAGTGGTTAGAGGATTACCGTGATAAGTTGAAGGTCCCAAGTTCTATTCCCGCGTCCAGGTGTCATTTTTCAATTTTCAGAATAAAATAATTATAGCCATATACAGGTGTATCAATCAGGCAATTCTATCCAACAAAATTGACAGAGATAAAATATATTCTACGTTAAGCTTGGAAATATTAATATAATTATTACATATAAATATAAAAATTATATATAAATATAATTAGGAATGATATATTTTGTCCTTAGAAGAACCAGGGACAGCTATATTTTGTATCCGGTCCTGTCATGTGAACTCTCTTTAAGTAGGTAATTCCGACCCCTTATTTTTAACCAAGGGAGTTTTATATGAAAAATTGATATTTTTAGAGTTGTTTTTTTTTGCCAATGAACTTCCATATCGACTCTTGGTACCACTTGTATCTATGAACTGGTGGTCTAGGGGTAAGGTGTCAGACTTCTGTACTGGGGGTCCGGGGCTCAATCCTCGGTCCCTGCACAGATTTATCTGATTGACAAACCCTTCCTTCACCTCTGGCAAGACGTGTATTAATCACAACTTGTGAATGGGTGGAATGCCAGGCCTTCCCCGTGGTTCGGATCCCACGTTAAACTGTAGGTCCTCCATTTCATCTCACAATCACCCTACAATTATACATTAGCGTACGTGAGTACAACTCAAACGGGTAGTAAGACTTGGTGCTAATAATAATAATAATATTATTATTATTAGCGTCTTACTACCCGTTCGGGTTATACGCACTTACGCTAATGTGTAATGGTAGGGTGATTGTGAGATGAAATGAAGGACCTACATTAACGTGGAATCCGAACCACGGTGGAGGCCTGGCATTCCTCACATTCACAAGATGTCTTGTCAGAGGTGAAGGAAGGGTTTGGTAATCAGATAAATCTTTGCCGGGACCGAGGATTGAACCCCGGCCGCCAGCATAGAAGTCTGATACCTTACCCCTAGACCACCAGGTCACTGACAATAATAATAATAATAATAATAATAATAACAACAACAGTGTATCAGTAACAGTCTTCTATCATATAAAATTGCCAGACACGCCTAAATTTAAAATATATTCTCCGCTCAGGTTTTAAAATAACCATATTAATATTAGGTTTATATTTATTAAATATATATACATATATATCATATATGTTAACCATAGAAGAGCAAAGGGCACCTATATTTTTATCCGGTCCTGTCAGGTGAACACTCTTTTAAGTTGAAATACACATTATTTTACATTATTTTTTAAATTTTATTGGTCATTTGATGCTGTTATGTATTACATCCTGTTTAAACTGAAATTTAAGGTGCAAAGTACCTTGACATATTATATTATGGCCCTCTTGTTTGCTACTATATAGGGGAATATAGAAAGGGAAGTTTGCTACCTATCAAAGTAAACGGAGCATACATCACAAATCATATGGTAACAATCTAAAACAATTTAATTACATGTTTGAATAGTAACTTTTAATTCATTAGCTTAGGACGAAATATGCTAAACATGTTTACAATATCACATTTTTTAAACTAGGCATGTATTTAATAACAAAATTCATGCAACATGTAAAATATTTCCATTTTTTTTATGTTTGGGCTTTATTTAACTCGGCTTCGGGACTATTTTATATTATTAAATTCGACCTTGCTTCAAACTGAAAAAGTGGACCTTACAATCCCCTAAAATTTACATTAATTCATACATCCGTGAAACATTATTTTTTGTTTTTCAGTGAGTGATGTAAATTTAACTGCAACAGATAAATTACTTAACAGTTATATATAAACATTGATCTTGTTATTCTGATGTCTACTTGAAGGTGACTTCAAATATTTTAATTTCTAAGACTAATACTTATTTTTTTATTCCTATTTTATTCACTGATTCACTTGTAGCATTATAGTGTAGAATCTGTAGGTTGCATTTGTCACCTGTAAAAAAGAGGAATTATCATAATTATTAAATATATTACTATAATATGTAATTCTACTTTTATTTTTAGCCAAATCTAAAATGGTATATCCAAAAATCTATATAAAAAATGTAAAATTATTTTTTCTAGTGGTCAGAGTTCTCTACTACAGAGCCACAGGCCATGGGTTCGATTCCGGATAGTTACAGACTTTCTGTGAAGCAGTGGGTATGGAACAGATTCAACTCACCTTTTTGGGGACCAAATAAAGAGCTATTTGAGTTGAAAAAAAAAGAGGCGGCTCTGGTCTAGAAAACTGAGTTTAACCGCCGAAGGGTCCATTGTGATGATCACATTACCCTATATATTCACGGAAGTTGGTACTATCCTATTTGCCAACCGAAGATGGTCAATCGGTCAATATAGCTCGATTCTGCTGAAGCCATGAAGGTTTTTTTTTTAGAAATTAATGCGTCCTTAACGTAAAATAATTGAATGAAATCAAGACTGAGAATTATTGGGTGCATGTTTAATGTACAGTACATGAAACATGATTCTGAAGACCGAGCTTCAATCGCCATCAGTGGCGCAACGGTTATCCACGCTACCGAAAAGAGGTGCAATTCCTTTTTAACTACTTTCCCCATCCACTAAAACCATTGAATGTAGTCGTTAATAACAGTTGATTGAAAGACATAGATACATACTACTGCCATTCCGCTATTTGGTACTTACTTCGTTGCCCGCGTGGTCTAAAGCGCCACTATCGCAGTGGACTATACTGCTGATGACGGGGAGATTGAGGTTCGAATCTCAGCTGAGAGGGGAGGGGAGGTTCACAAAAATATTCAATTTCCCTCCCCACAAATGCGGGTGTTCTTTCTTTAAATATAACCTTCCTAATCCCTAAAGCCATCAGAGTAATGAGTACATAAGCGTATAACAGGAACGGATAGTGTTCGGTGTTTAGGGTTCTTAGCCTCCTTGGACGGCAACCACACGAGGGTTAACAAACCTAAAGCTTGGGGCAATTCAGAAACAACTGTAGGTACAAATTATGTATATCCACATAACATAATTTTCTAAGATTTACTTACATTAATGAACGTTTCCAAATTTATAGCGTATAAAGGTCCTCCTCTAAACTCTAGAGGTCTTTGGGCCCTGTGTATGATTAGTTGAACGTCTTGTTTGAACGTTTCTGATTCCTCGTACCATTCAATGTCATAAACAGCATCGGACACTTTCAAACTCTGCAAAATGAACATTTTAATATATTGGAATATTAGATATTAATAAACTTCACAGATAATCAGAAGCTATATGCAGGAGGTCAAAATACAATTAAGCCCATGCAAAGCTCCGAAATTTCTTGTTAAGGATTCGTATTTGATTTGAAATTCCGAATCTTTTTATTTGAGATATTCGTATCAGATTCGAAATTTAAAATCCAAATAGATCCTATAGTCAGATTTTATAGAATTTGATTCAAAATTATTTTAAAACCCAAACATTTGACTAATTTAACTATTTAAAGAATTTAGTACAGATATATTATTTTACTTGACTATATACATGCGAATCTAGAAATATTTAAATTTTAATCATCATTCGAACATGGTTTATTAACCTTAAATTTGTATTGGACTCAATTTAAAAAAATACATATAATTTATTCAAATGTTTCATTATAAAATATTATAATCAGTTTTATAATTAAATAATGTATTAGATTTGGATTAATTTCGAAATATTTTCACAATAAAATATTTTATTATGATTTGATATGAAGCGTTTTTATTTAAAATAAATTATATTAGAATTGGATTAAAGTTAGTAAGAAACGATTTGGGTTCAATTCAAAATTTAAATAATTATTGAATTCGTACGATAAATAAGATACCCACCCATGTCTTGACATCTTCTCCAAACTTGCACCACAAGAAAAACCCGGTCAGAGTGAATATCGCGCTGTTAATAACTTTGAACAGATGGGCGAAATTCTGCTCTTCCGTCTGTGGAAACCTTCACAACTTAAACAAACTGTACTTAGGAATAGTTAATAATAATAACAACAACAACGATCATAATAATAAATAATTCAATCGTAAATTAAATTGAATAAATCTTATACGTAGTTTGATAAGTCCCTTTCCCCTGGTAATTAAAATTACGAGAAAAACTGATTAAGGTGATTAGCCCTTTTTATTTGGCGCGGAAATGCAGAGCCGTGGGAACAAGTGGTCAAGAATTTTAATTGTTTTGAAATTTTCGTTTCGGAAACGGTTTGTTCATGGATAGAAACATGTTCATTAAGATATACTCTTTATATACACACACCTCCTTTATTATTTTAACAGTGATCAAATATCGATAAAATTGACATTTTTCAATAGGAGACTGCCGGCTGAATAACAAAAAATAAGGAAATGTAACAATTAATAAACATCGATACATCATCTTAGAAGGGGTGTTGAAAATATTAACATACAAATTTCACTCGTTCTCGAGAAAACTGATATTTCCAAACGTCTGATTTTTCCGCAAGACCTCTCCGGTAGCTAGCACCATCTATGTTTTCCGTGATCCATCTATTCTTGTTGGTGTGGAAGGATACTTTGGTCGGTTATGAAACCACGCCATGCCTTTCACCCTTCGGCCCACCATCCCACAAAATAAGTTTTTAGATTTGCACTCGACATGGCCAAGGACCTTAACAGATTTCGACAAATGAACACTAATTTTAAAGATTCCTGAATGTTGGAAAGATGGTAGCCTAAAACTAAAACCCAATTTTCCTAGTGAATTCTCCATCTTGTCCTGTGTGGGGAGTGGCTCAGTTGGATAATCATTCTTTGTTTACATCACCATGGAAACCATGATTTGTGTATGATCATTGTTTATCGGTAAATACAATAATCTTTGGTTAAAAATAATAATTCGGTTCTTTCTTGAGTGTTTTGGTGCAGTAATTATGATATAGAGAGCTGAGAGGGGGGTCATTTTAAAGTTCTCGTCGTGGGGGAAAATATACGTTTGGTTGGAATTAAACATTGAAAGCTAAAAATCTATGTAAAGTTGATAGCCTTTGACGAATAAACTTTTAACTAGAAATTCGAGTGATGGCTTATTATATAGAACTTTTCCCAATAAAATGTTTAGGATAAATTTTAGTGTAATAATCTGCAGCCATCGCTACAGCGATTCACTAGTATAATATAATGTAAAATGAATATGCAATAGGTGTATAATATAGTAAACAGTCATAACACATTAAGTAGTATTATAATTTATAAGGCAATGAATTATGTATGAAAGTATTAACAAGACAAAAATAAATTAAATAAAAAAGATGTGGGATGGTTATATAATTCAAACCAACATCCAACACATGTTAAAAATACAAACATCTAAAATAATATATAATTTAACACATTTAAAACATTTTATGTTAAAGTCTAATAAAAATATCTAGACTACAATATACATAATTTTTGTTTGTTTTTTTCTAAAATCAATATTGGATGATGAAAGAATTTAATTTATTTTATAATTGAAGGTGAGGGTGTGAAAGTAATTAGATTTTTGTAAATTGAAAATATTGTTTATGATTTTTGAGAACTAATATTTCCTTATAAAATTTTAGTCCTTCTTTACTTATTAATGACTGCTTTCAAGGCACAATTTATAACTGATTGCCTTATAATAATACTTAAAATGTTATAATTGTTTAATTTATTGTACACTTTTTTATATTGCTTTTCAATTATATCATATTTATTCCATTCAATTTACTACTCAACTATATTTTCTTAATTATTCTTATCATTACATATATCTTTTAGATATTAAAATGTCTTAAAAAGACTTTACTTAACCATGTAAGAAAATTCAATACAAATTTCTGGTCTCTTCAACTTTTGTTGACTTAGCCTTTGATCTTCACGGACTGATTCTCTGACGGAATAGTCAGAATAAGAATTTGGTCGAAATTCTGTCTTTGAAAGTTGTCTTGACTTTAGGTTCGTAAAGCCTATTGTTGAACTCCAATTTAAAAAATGAATATATATAATATTAGTAGTTGAACTTTAAAATAATTATTGTCCATTTTAATAACTTGGATCTAAGCATTGTATTGTCTATCCGAGCCGTTCGTAGCTTACATCAATTTAAATACAGAGGATGAAAAGTGCCTTATACAGAAATGCATCATCATTTTCTTGGAGAGGAGACGATAAATCCACAGAGAAAGTCACAATTTGTAAAACCAGTGATAAAGCTCATCATTGAAACTATTGGGTTTCATTTTTTTTAATCACAGATAAAGTTGATCTTACCAAGAACATTAAAAAAACCAATTAGCTAGAATCCCTCTATGTGCAGCCGAATAAATCTTAGAAAAAGTCCACTTTCATATCTTGCCAAAAAAAATTAATTTATTATTTATCATGTAAAGTATAAAAGGGTAAAAGAAGGAAAGTCCTATTTTAATTCTAGAGTTAGTGCTGCCATCTGTTAGACAATCATGAGACCTTTCTAATGAACTCTAGGTTGTGTTAGTGCTGCCATTTCTTAGATAATCATGAGACCTTTCTAATGAACTCTAGGTTGTGTTAGTGCTGCCATCTCTTAGATAATTATGAGACCTTTCTAATGAACTTTAGATTGTGTTAGTGCTGATATCTGTTAGACAATCATGAGACCTTTCTAATGAACTCTAGGTTGTGTTAGTGCTGCCATCTCTTAGACAATCATGAGACCTTTCTAATGAACTCTAGAATGTGTTAGTGCTGCCATCTGCTAGACAATCATGAGACCTTTCTAATGAACTTTAGATTGTGTTAGTGCTGATATCTGTTAGACAATCATGAGACCTTTCTAATGAACTCTAGGTTGTGTTAGTGCTGCCATCTCTTAGACAATCATGAGACCTTTCTAATGAACTCTAGAATGTGTTAGTGCTGCCATCTGCTAGACAATCATGAGACCTTTCTAATGAACTCTAGATTGTGTTAGTGCTGCCATCTGCTAGACAATCATGAGACCTTTCTAATGAACTCTATATTGTGTTAGTGCTGCCATCTGCTAGACAATCATGAGACCTTTCTAATGCACTTTAGATTATGGCTAAAAGTGGCATCTGTCTTATTTAAACTAATTAAAACAGTATTTGCTGAGGTCCTTAAGGGGTTTGAGATATAAAAATGGTCCTGGAAAATATGTGTAATGAGACTTTCCCCCTCTTTCCGCTGTACCCTTCAATACTTACTGCTCCTTGATACATCTGAAGGCAAACGACAGAAGAAACCAAGACAAACTCCAGGAACATGATCGGACTAATGACGGATTGTATGTTCTCACTGAATCTGGAAGTTGAAACGTCAAGATAATTACAGTCGAACAGTAAACAAGTATTTATCTAAATCAGTATAATAGAAAATAAGGAATTACTCAAAGGTTCTAATACTTCAGAAAAAAAAACTCCATGGCGTGAGCTCGTAAATGAGCTATATTGACCATGTCACCACCGCCATTAACGATAATACTGCCAATATAGGCGGATAGAGGGAGGGTGTCGTGTGGTTAGCACGAGCCCTCTGGCTATTAATCTCAGTTTTCTAGACAGGAGCTGATACTGATTTATTCAAGTAGTTTCTCATTTTGTCCTCACGAGGCAGAGTTTGATCCCGCCACAGACTCGCTGCTTCACAGCAAAATACTGGAAGTGCCAGGGATTGAACCCAGGACCTTTGTATCTATAGGCACGAGCTATGACCCCTTCAACAGCGGTAGTCTTAAGATACATAAATGCTGGCACTTGTTGAAACAAACATAAACGACTTTTAAACGAATCAGTTACTTTAGAAATGGTCTAAGTCACCATTTTGGCTAAAATGAGTTAGCGTGCAGAACACAATCTTTTGTCGTCCACGCATGCAGAACGCAATCTTTTTGGCGTCCACACACCTTTTTTTAGTTATAAAAGGGCCCATTTATCATAATAAAGTTATTTTTAAAAGCGCACGAAAAAAGAGTATATCTTAGAAAAGAACTAAGTCATTGACTTATTTCCTTTCACATATTTACGGGATATTCTTAAAAATGAAGTATGGAAGCAAATTTACTGTGCATTTGGTTAATACAGAAGAGATCCTCAATTTTAAGTCTTGGTGGCCTTGAATGTACAAGAAAATAGGCGTATTTGTGGAAACTGCAGGTGCAGATGTCCCAAGAGACAAGAAACGGGCCTTCTGTATCAATAGTTTTATGGAATTTCGGTAGGATTCGTCAAAAAAAGGTGATTGTCGTTGCGTCACAGTTCATGGGAGTTTAGTTTCACACACATTCAAGCTAAGAACTAAAATAATAACGATTGACGTATACCAGAAAGACAAGAATATCTAGAAGGAGCAGTGGCAATAAATCCAGAAGATATTAATGACATAAAAAATAATATTGACATATATTCCGGCCAAAAAAAAATTCTTTTGGCAAGATTATTGGTTGATATGCTTATTCAGATGAAATGACGAGTGTATTTAAATATAGCTATGTGATTCTTATGGTTAAACAAGACATTAAACTGTGCCAAAATATTGTGTTCAATTGAGTCATTAAAAATAGATAATATTAATGTGTGTTAAGGTTTTTTTGTAACTGAATATCATTAATAATGGTATTTTTGTTTCATAATAAAATTAGCACCAACTATCATTAGTTTTTACTTGAATTCAACTTTAAAAAAATTGTGATCATTGAGAATATTTATTTAAGAAAAGGTCTAACATTTAATTCGATTCAAGAAAGAGTGACCTGGCGGACTAGGGGTAAGGTGTCAGACTTCTATGCTGGCGGCCGGGGTTCAATCCTCGGTCCCGGCAAAGATTTATCTGATTACCAAACCCTTTGTGAGGAATGCCAGGCCTCCACCGTGGTTCGGATTCCACGTTAAACTGTAGGTCCGTCATTTCATCTCACAATCACCCTACCATTGCACATTTGCGTAATTGCGTATAACCCGAACGGGTAGTAAGACATGGTGCTAATAATAATAATAGTAATAATAATGATTCAAGAAAAAAATCTAAAAATATAGATTTTAACAAAATTAATAACCAGCATTTCATTTTTGCTGATCGGTATTAGTAACGTTGTATATATATTTTTTGTTTTGTGTTTTATTGAACCAAATGGGTTTTATTCATGTTTATATTTTCATTTTTCTCAAAACCGTATCACCATGACTTAGGCCCTTTCTTAAATAACTGATTCATATATAGTAACACTATTTTTAGTTTGATGATTCAATTTTAAATATAGTTAGTAACTATTTATCCCCACAGCAAATAAGTATCTAAATTGTACATTTGGTTTGTAGATATACCATTCAAATTATATATATCTTAATAAAGTAATATGTACTATTTTTTTTGTAAAGAAATTATTCACCTTAATTTTAATATCATTTTTCTACGATGTGGAGCTGTGGACTATTATATATATATATTTAGGGAAATTCAATACCTATAAGATACTTGAGTTATTCACTTAAGTGCTTTTCTGAACGATTTTTTGAGTGAAAACACTGATTTAAAAAACTTACTTGATAATTGCTTGATGAATCTCTACACATTTACTCAGACGAAACTTCATATCAATGTCGGAGTCGTCGGTATGATTTCTTTCTAATGTTTCACGATTTCCTCGCGAAGAATCGTCCAGCATTTTTAAGTCATTACCATGGACTGTTTTCCGTTGGTTAGTTTGAATGCCGCCTGCAAAGTCACCAAGAACCAGTTGACTTCCTTGCGATGACTTCTTCGACCGTTTCGAATCCGCACCACCATCGATCACCACCCTACTAACGTTTTTGAGGGCGATGATTAAGGCCTCCAGTTGACCGGAAACGTGTAGCAAGACGGCGTACACGGTGTCATCGAAACAGTTGTTCATGAACCCAACCATAGAGTAGACCCAGCATTCGAACAGGACGTTGACAAAGTTGATCGTCTTACAGAGCCGGTACACCAGTTGATCGTCTTTTAGGACCCAGAGCAGTTTGCTATACTCCTGGGTGATGTTGACATTATCTAGGTCCGGAAAAGGTTCGTGTGTCTCGGAGATTAGGCTCCATAGAATACAGGTCAGTGTACCTAACCCCACGAAACAGATCGTTATGACCCGCGCCTTACTCGCGGTACGCGTGGCGATCTCAGAATGCTGGACTTTGTCCAGAAGCCCATAGATCCCGTCCAGCTCTTCCACCAACCGGAGGAGGCGCCTTCTGTTCAGCAGCATGGAGAGCGCCTTCGTCAAGAATACGGCGTGTAAGATGACGATGAACGTCAAGTTGAAGGTCTCCTTCATGTCGGCGTGGCTCAGTCTGGCGAGCGTACGACCTAGGTGGACTTGCATCAGGAGGAACACCAGAGCTGTGTATAGAGAGTAGAGCTTGGAGGAATCGTGTCGGGGCCACATCCCGGTGAAAGGGTTCACTTTGAGGTTGACCCCTATCCATTTCTTGTATGGTACTTCCTTACGGCGTGTAGCCGTGCCTTTACTTTTATAATTCATACCGCTGGACTGAGAAAAACCTAAAATAACAAATTGGAAAACGAAGACTAAGCCAATTTAATTTGGGAACCTGACAGGTTTTTCTAAGTTACTCTCACAAGCCTTTTACCCTTTAGACTAAGTCATTAATAGCCTTGGTATTGAACAAATTAATTATTAAAATAATTGGTACAACACAATCATACATACGTTCCCTTTTTTAATTGTAATTACTTACTTACTATATTGCATTAGAAATGCAAAAGTTCATTACTGCTCTAAATACGCCAAATATTTCTATTTTGAGATAATTTTATCCAGTACACCTCATTAGTTCATACCCCTATCTTGAACTAGTTATATACAGTCCACCTCATTACACCCTATCCCTACTTTGAACTAATTCTATCCAGTCCATCTCACTTTACCCTATCTCTTTCAGGTCCATTCTAATGCTATCGTACCCACTTTAGTGACCGAATGGTTTAAGGCGTCACTCTCGTGTTAGACTGGCCTGCTCATAATGGGGTGATCAGAGCTCGATTCTCGGTTGAGTGCAGTGAGGGCCACGTAAATGTAGGTACTCTTCCTCTAAATTCAACCTTTCTTATCCATAGCATATTAGTGAAATTAATAAATGTGTGTATAGCCCGAACGAGTATTTAGACGCAGTGCTAAAAAAATATAGATTTACTTGAAAAGAAAACTTTGAAGTCTACCTAGTTTCTAATAAAACCTCTTGACAGAATATGAAATGTAATTAATGTGAAATAATGAGAAGGCGATAAGAATTATGGTTTCATCCTTATAAAAACATAATCATTTAGTCTACGCACACAATATAAAACTTTATATTTTTAAAGTTGTTTTAATGTTAGGTTATTTGATGTAAGCAGTCGAGTATCTTACTCAAACGCCTTGCAACTGGTTATTGGACTTGTGAATTTATAAGTGGTTAGGTATCTTACGAATAACTAATTTAATTCAAGTAGCAAACAAGAATAATAAATCAAACTCTTTTTGTTTGCATTGCAAGAAGATACAAAATATTATAAGAAAATGACATGGTTTTTTTCCCCCCTGCTAATAGCATTGCTAAGAAATTTTAATTTCTCGGGCCATATTTAATAATGTGGTATTCTTTACCTAAGCGAGATTATCTCGATGTCAATAAGTACTTGGGGTAACTTAAAAGGGAAATATTTTTTTGAACTTATTGTTTCATAATGAATAAAGTGCAAACACGCTTGGCCTTGTTTGACCGTAAACACGTTATAATGGCGTAAAGATGTTAATATTCAGTCGGAAATTGTTGGACTTGGACCAGTCGTAGGATGGTGGGAAATGACTCATTCAACAGGTCTTAAGCTCAGGAACCGGGATAAAAAATAAAATATTTCCTCTAACTTGTATTCAATTGCCTGAAAAGCTTCTTTAAGTTCACTCATGTAGGAAAAGTGACGTCGGGGCTACACCTTTATATTCCTGGACTTGGACCCAAGCCTTTAGATAATGACGTCAGCCCCTCTATCATACACCACAGTCCTACCTTCTTCTAAGATCTGTGCAAGGAGGGACATGGCAGACAAAATAAATTCAATTAAAAGCTTTGAATCCATTTTAGCGCCAAGGCTTAAAACAATCCACTTCAATACGCCTCGTCTGTTTTTTATTTATTTATTATTTAGCACCACGTCTTACTACCCGTTCGGGTTATACGCTTTAAGTACTAGTTATGCTAATGGATCAATAATTGGGAAGGTTAACTTAAAGGAAGTGAACCCGCATTTGCGTGGAGAGAGAGAGAGTGTAAAACCATTTAGGAAAAACCACCCCCAGTTCACCCGACTGAGATTCAAACTCGATCTCCCCGTCCTCAGCAGTCGGGCTCAATATGACTAGCGCGTTAGCCAACTACGTCACCGAGGCGGGTCTGTTTTTATTTATAAGCCTCACTATAAAAGGAAGAACAGCTTGGAAAATACATGTTTTTTCGGTCAACATTGATGGCATTTATTATAATATTAATATCATTTTATAGGTATTGATACTATCTATCAAAAAAAGGCATCTGAGCTCACATGAATTGACGTATGGTTGGATTAAAATGATTTAGATAGCTTTTTTAACGGTCGCAAATATTTCTTTATATCTACATCGAACTGTTAAAAAGGTTTAATAATCAAGAAAAACTACTTTCAGATCACTATTGTCGGGAACAAATATGTTTTAATTAAAAATGTGATTACCAATTATATTTTTACATGAATATGTTGTATTTGTTACTGGGAATATTTACCCATGACCAATCTGTTAAATAGGTCAGATCTCAGAGAATTTGGTTTGATCCCGACCTGAACTTAAAACTGATACGTATTAATGTATGGGTTTCTAATATTTTTCAGTTAATATAAATCCAAATGCAAGGGTTAGCTGATTAGTATTAAGTTGCCTTTGATAAAGTATGTTTTAAATCAAGTATTGAAATATGCATGTGTTTAGAAAATGTATGTTACAAATATGATAAGTAATTAAATTATACCATTCAGGTGGGAGTGTAGTGAACTCAAAGTTTTTTTTATAGCGAAATTGTTTTCTTTTTTTCCCCAAAATAAATCAATTATTTCTCCAGTAGAAATGTAGAGTTTAATTTTCTTCACATGGTGATTGATATCAACAGTTGTTGAATATCTGTCATGATTTTAGCGGTATTAGATGATAAACTTTTTAAATGAAGAGAAAAAGTTGTTATTAAATTCCAGAATAGCCTTGACAGATATTCAGTAACTATTGATATCACCATGTGAAGAAAATTAAGCTCCATGTTTCTATTGGGGAAATATTTGATTTATTTTGACCAAAAAATGTTTTGCATTAAAAACTGTAAAAACCCACCTTAACTGGCGATCCCTACATCCCCACCTTAAAAGTACGGATGATTATGCATACAGCCCGCGCTGGTGGTCACGCCATTTAAAGCTTAAGGCTTACAATAGGCTGGGTTGTCGATGATGAGGAGATTGAATTTTGTATTTCGGTCAGCTGCATTTAGGATGGTTTTCTAAATATGATATCTTGTGTTCTTAGTTATTTCCCCAGCATACGTGGGTACATTTACTTTAAAAAAAAAAATTCTGTGGCATCAAGCCTTAAAACAACTTTGAGTGAAATTTTAAATATTTTCCCTTTAACTAAAATTGTACACTATTAAAGATTCGAATTTGGATTTGAGAAACTAAATAAAATTTAAGATCTGGATTCTAGAAATTTATTATTCGACCCATTTCTAAGAAAACATAATTTTACATCCTATATTCTTACCTTACTAAACTAATGAGTAAAGCTCAACCAAGGTTGTAAACGATCGGTTCTAATTCAATGACTGTTGAACTTATAACTCGAAAGTTAAAGTCGTAACAGATGAAGAAAGAATGGAAGGATCCGGGTACTAGTTAATTAAAAACAGAAATGAGTCAATGGGCGTATTTCTTTAGCTGGAACATTATGAATATTGTATGTCCTTGCAGGGCCAAGTTTTGAAAAAGAGGAAAGTAATGTTTAATTAATCCTTTGGCCGGTTATTTTTCTTAAACAAATAATTAATTCTTTCTTCCCCCCCTCCCAAACAAAATTTTTTGCATACATTTTTTAACCTTGCAAAAAAAAAAATTAAGGTAGTGCACCTTCCAATTTAAATGTCTAAATAAAACATAAGTTATACAAATAATGCCTTTAATGTAGTTTATTATTGTTTCAATTACATTTTGTGAAGCTAAATCTTATTTAGTAAATAAATAAATATATATATATATATTTAGTAATTATATATATAAAATGTAATTACTTATAAACCTACCAATCTTAAAAAAAAATTAAATTATTTAATGTTCACTTTCTAAACTGACTGGTAATATCAGCACGATTTATAAACTATCCTAAATCTAGAACAGACACAACATCCAGCCCCCGGCCGTTAATTCATCACTGTGAAAGGAGAAACCCACATTTTTAGCAATGGTAAAATTTTCGGCCATACCGGGAACAGAACCTAGGACTTTTATCTCAGTAAGCATACACACTGACGACTGATTTTCGGACACCAATTTCTAGAGTAGAATACAAATAAATACCATTTTACCAAAAACTAGCTTTGTATTAAAAAAATCAACATTGAGATTTTTTATATTTCAACATATTTTATTGGTCGAGCTTTTTATATGTAAATTTATATGGCGCATAACCAAATAATTTGTTTTCGATTAATATATTAATTTGGTTATAAAGTTGGTTTTGACAAAACTATAGTGCTAATTTTCTTTTTCTTAGATTGTATTTTTTTGTGTGTACATTTTAGAATACAGGATTTAAAATAGAATAATAGATTGTTCAAAATATCTATCTAAGCAAATGTTTCCTCCGAACCGTGTGGCAGGGGTAGCTTATGGGTTATTACCAAGGCACGCAAGGACTGATGGGACTGTACTAGTAGCCTATAATGCCTCCCTTTTGCCCTCACTATCCATTTTATCAATCACACACGAAATAATTTAATATAATGAACGAATATATGTTTACTGACCTGAAAAGTTCATTTTGATACCGAATGAGACAGCTTACTGGTACACTCCTATCAAGAGTTTGTCAACCTGGCAACACCCCACGAACCAACCCTGACGTGTGTTCAGGTGGGCCGAGTTCAGGTATATTATTATTATTATTATTATTATTATTATTATTAGCACCGCGTCTTACTACCCGTTCGGGTTGTACGCACTTACGCTAATGTGTAATGGTAGGGTGATTGTGAGATGAAATGGAGGACCTACAGTTTAACGTGGGATCCGAACCACGGTGGAGGCCTGGTATTCCACACATTCACAAGTTATGATTAATACACGTCTTTATCAGAGGTGGAGGAAGGGTTTGGTAATCAGATAAATCTGTGCCTGAATTCAGGATTGAGCCCCGGACCTCCAGCACAGAAGTCTGACACATTACCCCTAGACCACCAGCTCACCCTTCAGGTCTAGTGTAACTAGTTTCGATCCCAGGGGGGACCCTAAAATAATTTAGAATATTTATAAATGTTCATCTTATCACTCAAGTTTTAATTCGTGAAAAAAGGAACGGGGTCATTTGTGTTTTGATAAGATGCCCTAGGTTAAGTCAGTTTATAATTCATTTGATAATTTAATCTTTTGCTTAGAAATTGTGTTTTGAATAGACAAAATTTATAAATAACATGTGTTAATCTTGATTTGTCTCATTTGTAAGTTAGTTCCAGTTATCGAAGTTTAAGGCGAGACAGACGACATGTGACGATCAAACAACCTCGTAGCTCTTCATGAGTACAACCTCGTGGTTGACCGTCAACGGAAGCTCCTCGCCCCCAAGAGGGAGGCAGACGCCAAGGCCCAGTCCACCCCGGACATCGTGGATGATCCTACCAGCGCGTCAACCGCCAGACGGGCGACCCTCTCGTTAGGATTGCCTCTGTCCCCCTCGAACCACAACCTGAGACACGGCTGGTTGTCCGGAGCGTACCTGTACGCGTAGTTCCAGATCTGCGGCGAGAGTAGGAGAGGTTTAATAGCATCGAATCTATTTTTACTTACGTTTTTGTGGGAATGAGCATATGATGGAAAGGTCTTTATTCTGTTAGAAAAAAAAAGTCTTTCAGATGGCTATTCCTACAAAAAAATAAGTATGAGAGATTTTATACGTACACTTCGATTACATTTAAAGCTAAAGTCCAATTTTCGTAAGGACAAATAAATAAATATATAGAAAGAGAGCTTATCACATGACTTGACGTATGAATACGTTAAAGTAGTAGTATTCTTTATAGCTGTCCTCTTATAAAAATTGGACTATAGCAGTCTTACCTTGACGAATTACACAATATGATAGGGACATAGCGTAAATCCGTTAAGGTAAAAGCGTCCCTTTACAGGATGAATGAAGTGGGCGTTCTAATGCCAATACTGGACATGAGAGTCTTGAAATATTTAAACCAAGGGAACAGGATTGGAAGAGTGAAGTTTTGAGGAATCACACCTGCATTTCCCATAAGGGAAGATGGAAGTACTCTAACCTGCCGGCAGTAGAGAAATGGGCTGTTTTGGAACGTCTACCTGTAGGTTTTGCACATTTCCTCAACATGGGACATTCCCTTATTGTGAAACCCCTCCCAATAATCTCACCTGTTGACAGAAGAGACTGGCGCTTTTGAACGTCTCCCTGTAGGTTTTGTACATTTCCTCAACATGGGACATTCCCTTATTGTGCAACCCCTCCCAATGATCTCACCTGTTGACAGAAGAGACTGGCGCTTTTGAACGTCTCCCTGTAAGTTTTGCACGGGGCCACGCATTTGACGCCTTTGTCCGTATGCTCGAAATTGTGGTACCAGTTGTCCGAGCAAGTGTAGTCGTCGCTGCACGCCGCGAACCAGGCCTCACAGTCGCTCGCACAAATCGGGACCATGTGGTAGCGCTCGTTCCTAGACGTCAGGTTTGTGGCCTGGTACGAAAAAAAACGCAAGCTATAGTCTACGTACATTTCCTTATCGAGTACGTCACGTTATTTTAAGGTTATTTTTTTTTGTCATGGGTGTTTTATGAAGTCACTTAATACTAGTGATGGGTCGAATCTTATATTTACGAATCTGAATCCCATATTTTCTTTTGAATCCTCGAATCTTCAAAAGTACATTTTTTAATTTGTCCAAAAACTGAAAAGTGTATTTTAAAAAATCCAACAAATTGACATAAAAAAAATTAACGAATTTGTAAAAAAAAAATATTTTATTTTGTTATTTTATTTTTTACATAAATGATTTTTTTTTACTAACTACACGAATCTATGTAATTCCTGAAAAATTGCATTTTGAGCTTAATCTAAGACCTTTATATTTGGGTTAGAGATATTTCTTTGCGATATTCTTGAATCTCGAATGTCTCTTATACTATAGGATACGAGGAATTGAGGATTCGAGCGTCCCATCTCTACTTAATACAAGTACTGTAGTTGTCAGCAGGTAAAATTGTTGTGTTTGAACGGAGAAGTGTCTATATGTATATTTTGTAGAGGCGAGCAAAAAAGTCGCATACTTACAGTACATGAACCAACCGGCCTTATTGTGTAGTGGTCAGTGCACCTGGCTACGGTCCTAACGGTCCCGGGTTCGATTCCTGAATGGTACCTTGGGTATTTTTCCCGAAAGAAGAATCACCCTAAACGGTCACCAGCGTTTGTTTGATTAGGCTTAAGTAAGGTTTAAATGTTTCCACTGGTTCCACACCCTCATACTTACTATCACCATCATCTCATCTCATCGGGACTTGTAATGAACCTCTATTGAAGAGATGTACGATCAATAATAATCGATTAAAGTATTGCAGTCATGAACAATTTCCATTTCGAGAATACGATGGCTCATTTGTATTGCCTAAGAAAACATGTTTTACAATTCTGTCTGTCCGCATGTCCGTCTGTCTGTCTCTCTGTTTGTACCTGGGACTACAACCTAAACGGTTTTGTGAATGAAATTAAGATTGATACTTAGATGTTAATATCTCAAATTTAACTCATGTTTTTGATTCAAGGTCTAAGATTTGGGTTGTTTCACAAATTATTTATTTAAAAAAATTCAAATCGTTTTGAAACGTAGGCCTATAATTCAAATGGGTAGTAAGACGCGGTGCTACTTAATAAAAAAGGGTACAATGATTTGTTTCAAATTGGATATCTTAAAAGTGTTTTACGTGATAAATAACAATTTATACCTTTTTTTTTGCCAAAAATTTCATTCATAAGGGGTTTTTCTAGAAATATGTGTCTGTAAATTTTATAATTTTTGAGAATGGCTATAAGTTTTTTTTAAATGGATATTTCGTAAGTGTTTTATATTGTAAAAATACTTTTTGTTAGTTTTTCTTAGAGATAAAACAATAATTTGAAGGTACCTTACTGACAATTGACTTTTTTATTTTTTGCCCTAAAGTGGTTTTGTCCAAAATTTATAATCTGAAGGGCTTTTTATATGATTATTAAAATAAAGCTTATTAAAAAGTAGTTTACTGATTACCTATTTAAAAAAAAATTGTTTTAAATTATAATAGACTATAAGATAAAGTATCCCTATGTATACTATTATTTCGTACCAGTTATTTAAATAAGTGTTCTCCTCTTTTATTTTCCCAAATAAGTGGCTAATATATTCCTGATCCTTGACTAAATGTCCTTAGATTTTTTAGGGTATATTTTTGGCACCCAGTGCAGACACCGTTAGGTTGACCCTAAACGTTGGATACTATCCTATATCTGTGAATCACGTCCTAAAGCTGAGGATCCATAATGATATCTAGAGCTTGCGTTGTTCAAATGATTGTGTCTACTTACAATACTAAGGAAGCCTTTTTCCTACCAAACTCTTACTATAAATAGCCTGGCACAACTTTACCCAAGCGACCCAGGGTCCAATGTTCGGGGAGCATTCGAAGAAGCAATTCTCCTGAATGTGATGTCTCTTGCAAGCTTCCGACAACCTTTTCACGTGACTGCAATGGTCGTAGTTGAAGTCGCCCAAGGTGTGGAGTCTCTTCGTCGTGTTGAGTGTGCAGCAGGATCGATCACTCCATGGAGAGCACTGAAATGGATATTGTGACAATTTAGATACAATTTATATTTATAAATTATAATAACTACCTGATGAACCACGACAAAGAGCAATACCTCATCTCCATAGCTACCTGATGAACCATGACAAAGAGCAGCACCTCATCTCCATAGCTACCTGATGAACCACGACAAAGAGCAGTACCTCATCTCCATAGCTACCTGATGAACCACGACAAAGAGCAGCACCTCATCTCCATAGCTACCTGATGAACCACGACAAAGAGTAGTACCTCATCTCCATAGCTACCTGATGAACCACGACAAAGAGCAGCACCTCATCTCCATAGTTACCTGATGAACCACGACAAAGAGCAGTACCTCATCTTCATAGTTATCTGGTGAGCCAAGAGGGTTGCACACCACAGGACTGAGGACACCTCTTTGTTTTCATAGTTACCTGATAGAACAGTTGCGCTTCTGGTCCTGGCCTGCTCTTATGAGAGTGAGAGTCCAGACACCAGTTCAACAGTTGTTCAGGGTCATTGGACCTCTGACTGACCACCACTGCAACCAGGAGGGTTGCACACCACACGACTAAGGACACCTCTTTGTTTTCATAGTTACCTGGTAGAACAGTTGCGCTTCTGGTCCTGGCCTGCTCTTATGAGAGTGAGAGTCCAGACACCAGTTCAACAGTTGTTCGGGGTCATTGGACCTCTGACTGACCACCGCTGCAACCAGGAGGGTCATACACCACAGGACAGAGGACATCATGGAAACAACCCCCGCTGGCAACATTGGAAGGTTTTATCAGTCAGTGCAATATTTTATTTCGTCCGGTGAAGTATCGTTTCCGATAAAGGTATATATATATATATATATATATATATATATATATATATATATTGATTAATTTAATAGAATAATATAACTATACCAAAGAATGTAATACATTAGGTTCTGTGAAAGAGGACGCGAGAAAAGGCAACTGTTTTGCAGTTTTTATATAAAACAATTACTAGACAAAATAGATTAAATATTGTTCCGGTAGAAACATAAATTTTAATTTTCTTCACATTGTGATATCAACAGTTGTGGAATATCAGTAATGAGCATGGCGGCATTATAAAACAAGCTTTTTAAATGAAAATAAAATGTTAACATTAAATTCCAGGTCACCCTTGACAAATATTCAAGAACTGTTGAGGTCACGATGTGAAGAAAATTAAACTCTATGTTTCTACTGAAGAATTATTTGATTAATTTTGACCAACAAATTTTTTTTGCTATACAAAATACAAAAAACACGGCCTTTTCTCGCATACCTTCTTACACTCACACCTAAAAATCTCAGTTTCCAAACCACAAAAAAAAAATGACTTTCTTTTAATTTCATACAATACACCGTTTTAAAATTTAAAATGAATCTCACTTTTATCAAAGCAATTTCATGAGAGTGACATGATTACATTTCCTAGAGGATAAATGTATCTAAATCAATAGTTTCCAATCATTTGCAAGGTTTGGCCACAATTTTTGTCTACGAAACTCATCGCGACCACTTGATGACTTTCAAAATTCATATCCTAGTTGTTAATTTTTCTTTATTTAATATTACTACCCATCTGTGCCACCCGCATTTAATTACACTTGTGAGGTTGATATAATTGAGAGGAACTGTATCTTTATCTGCTTGGAGGGAGAGGGGGTAACCGTTTAAGGAAAAGTCACCCTTGTACTCCAAGTCCTAATTTGAATCCAGACCGCATCACTGACAAACCAAACGAACTTGACGATAATCCTGCATGCTTGACCCAATTATTATAAATTTCTTATATTGTAACTATACGAATGCAACTGATACGTCTAAACGATCGCAGTGACCCACTTCAGTGGGCGAATGGTCTAACGTGCTACTCTCAAAATAGGATAGACGGCCGAAGACGTGGAGATCTGGATTTGATTCTGGTCGAGTGCACTAAGGGTGATTCTTCCTAAATAGTTTTCCACTCTCCCCCCACGCAAATGTGGGTGCAATACCGCTAAATTAAACCTTAATAATCCCTAATACATTAGTGTAATACATAAGCGTACAACCAAACGAGTAGTAGGATGCAGTGCTAAAAAAAAAAAGTACCCTTTGGGGTACGCGCAAACCAGGTTGGATACCACTGAATTTTAGTCCAACACGTGATTAGCGCGTTAGATGTTATTATTTAGCACTGCGTCTTACTACCCGTTTGGGCTATAAGCTTAGGTACTAATTACGCTAATGGATTAGGAATTGGGAAGGTTGAATTTAGAGGAAGTGAACCCGAATTTGCGTGGAGGTAGAGTGGAAAACCATTCAGGAAAAAACCATCCCCAGTTTACCCGACCGAGATTCGAACCTCGAACTCCCCGTCCTCGGCAGTCGAGCTCAACACGACTAGCGCGTTAGTTAGCTACGCCACCGAGGCGGGTAACGCGTCGGACCATGTGACTAACGATGTTAGTACCTATAAATAGACCTGAATAAAAGTTAACAATGTTGTAAACTTACTTGTAAAGGTGTTAATCCTACACCGACGTGTGTGTGCGAAGAAACTGGCCTTTGCGTGTCGTACGCAGCGCAGGAGCAATTAGATTACCGGACAGAGACGCAACTACATACGAAGGGGAGCATGGTGGACTCCTTCGTTTCTCCCAACTATCTCCATACTAACAAGATTGAAGAACCGGAAACATCTCATTGTCCACCTCAATCATCTGTTAAACTTGCAATCCCCTCCTTCCTCTTGGTCCACTCTTCGTCCGGTTCAGTTGTCCGTGGTGGTGATGTCATACGAACACTCTCCTAAACTTGACACGTGAGCCTATGTGGGTTGTATAGGTGTCACCGTGGTCGAGTGGTTAGATATGTTTACTAAACCCTGATTGTGGTTGGAACCCCGTTTCCAAAGGCCTTATTTCATACCAAAATTCAACTGTATAGTATTATTTTAGTAGGATAAAAGGGCTTACAAAACGAGCTTTCAATCAATATTAGGGTATAGACCTAACATAGGTCTCGACAATAAGTGTCCAAACTGACCCCTTGGTCTGGTGGTAAGTATTCCTAGCAACTAATATGGGAGTTCCGGGTTCAATTCCCGGTAGTGCCATTGGTATTTTTCCCAAAGGGAAATTGCTATTATGGTTACCATGGCCTTGTTACTTAAAATTGGGTTAGGTTTAATTCTTCTACTGAAACCACATAATCATAATCTCATTGGGACAAAGTAGCCTCACCTGCGTGGCGGCCCAACCTCAGAAAACGGTTGCATACCAGCCATTACCAGTAGGAGAGCAGGAATTTCTATTCGACAAACCCTGATGGCATACGAAAAAAAAAAATGTTATTCCCAAAATGTTACTAGCCACGGTCACCTTTTGGGGCGATGTCCTGGACAAATATCTTTTCATCTCACAAATATCTACTATATTGTAAAGTATAAAATTGTTCTTCCTAATTTTAATATCTCCTCTGTGGTAGATTAATTGATGACTTAAGTGATAAAAATAAAATTATTATTATTATTATTATTATTATTATTATTATTATTAGCACCACGTCTTACTAACCGTTCGGGTTTTACGCACTTACGCTAAGGTGATTGTGAGATGCAATTGAGGACCTACAGTTTAACGTGGGATCCGAACCACGGTGGAGGTCTGGCATTCCACACATTCACAAGTTGTGATTAATAAACGTCTTGGCAGAGGTGAAGGAAGGGTTTGACAATCAGATAAATCTGTGCCGGGACCGAGGATTGAACTCCGGACCCGGAGCACAGAAGTCTGACACCTTACCCCTAGACCACCAGGTCACCGGCGTGAAAATAAAAGATCAAATAATCAACCAAAAACCCAGAGTTCAAATCTAACAAGACCCGCTACAGTTACCGAATGGTCTAAGGAGTCACTCTCATGTTAGACTAGCCTGTTAATGATGGGAAGATCGGGGTTCAAATACCGGTCGGGTCTACTGAGAGTTTTTTTTACTAAATGGTTTCCCACTCTCTTTCCATACAAATATGAGTAGATTACCTCTAAAATTCTTCCTTCGTTATTCCTACCCTAATAGAATAATTATATATATATATGTGTGTGTGTGTGTGTGTGTGTGTGTGTGTGTGTGTGTGTGTGTGTGTGTGTGTGTGTGTGTGTGTGTGTAATCCAAGCAAGTAGTAAGACGCGGTGATTAAAAAAATTCTAGCAACGCACATTGAAGGAACTACTCAATAATATGGATTTCATTTTTGACAAAACACTGTGCAGTTTTTGTGAAATTTGACTTAAGATGATCATTCATTCCTGATTTTCGGGAACATTCCTCTAAACAAGACTAAGTCTCGGACTATTTTTGTCCCCGACTTGTTAGATAAATTAGTGAAATTTGAAATGTGTATGGGTTAAATAAAAGTGTTTTAATCAAGTCAGTTTTAAATGTAAAATAATAGTAGCATGCCCAGAGAAAAGTATTTAGAACTCATTCCTATGCATAAGCCCCATTCTCGAATAGTCGTTAAAAACAGTAACTAGACCACTATGACTAATTTTACGTCTATTAAAATATACAGGCAAGTCTTAAATACACAGTGTATGTTCATACGTGTCATAAAAGTCTTCACATATTGAACGTAACCCTATAGGGGAACCCTCTAGATAACCACATAGTTTTATTTCATAATTACATGTCATAATAAAAGGCTGTATTGACCAATTATACCTTTAACAACCACTAATATATCTTTGACAACCTAAATGAGAAAATCTAAGGGTCACTATATTACTATTACTGTGTTTGACCGTTCAAAAAAAAAATATATATCATTAAAAAAAATATTACCATATAAAATAAAACACTATCACATATCTAATATTTATATACGGCGTCTTCGTTATTCTTAAATATAGCTAATAGTATTTTTATTTATTAATTAATAACGCCAGTAATATTAATTTTTTGTAAATGATTGATGTATTTGATTTAATAAATGCCAACATTTTGTTTTTTATAAATTATTTTAATACCAGTTTATTTATTAATTACATCATATTTACACTTTATATTTTAAATTAGAAAAAGTTTGTCATAGGTTAGTATTTTCGTGTTGGCCGTTTTTTTATCGAATATAAAACATAGATGATTTATAGATGATATGCATCTTATTAAATTTGTAATCATCTGTAAAAAATTAAATAAGTGTCACAAACATTGTGACATTTTTATTTCGAGCGTTGTTAGTCAAAAGTTAAATATTAAACTTTTTCCAACTACGGCGTAGATGAGATGGTGGAGGGGTATTTAACACAAAGTTGTTCAAAGATTCGATACCCTTGAATGATCAGTACATGTTTATTGAGAATCAGTCATAGGACGGAATAAATATAATCAGTACTTGTTAAATATTTATCCCTCATGGCACCTCTACGGATAAAAAGTTTCTGCTATTTCCTGCTTTCGGTTCAAGTCTTATATTCACTTTGTTCTTGTCCTCTTCTCCAACTTCAAGAAAAGAGTGCCAATCTAGTAAAAAGTAGAGCCCATTTGGTTTGGGTGTTGGTAGGTTTTTAATCACATCAGCACCTTCTGAAGCTGTTTCACCTCCCCCAAAAGAGTCTGCGAGATCAGCGAAAGACGGTCCTTCTGTACTATTTGATAATGATGAAGAAGATGATGATGATGATGATGATGAAGAGGAATTTGAGGAAGAAGAAGCTGAACCTGATGCAGTGTTGTTATCTTGTTGCCGTTTAACTTCATTCTTTTCAATATCATTAATTTGGAGCAGTTCTTCAAATGATAATGGATCTGGGGCATCTTTTATTTGATCTAAAGTTACTTTTTTGTTTCCTCTATTCTTCGGCACAAACATAATTGGTAAATTGTCATTTTCACCACCAGTATATATATTTTCCATGTTCCTGCCATCTACGTCATAGTCAATAGGTCTGATAGGTATGGAGAACGTAATATTTAATGCTTCTATTTCTTCGGGAGTTAGGGTGCCATTCTCCCTGGTTAACTGTTTGATAGTGCTTAAAAGCTTGATCAGTTTTTTGGATTCCTCTTCTGTATGGTTGAGCATTGCAAAATGCGTAGCCGGCTTGAAGACATGTTGATCACCTTTTTTAAGAGGCTTCTTTTTGCCGTCAGTTTTCTTTTTACCGTCAGAAGAAACAAAGCCAAGATTTTCTAGAACATTCATCATGTCTTCCGACATTATATCTTTGTTTATTAAAGGCATCCCATCGGATGAGAGAGTATTCAAATCAGCAGTTTGTTCTTTGGTTTTATCAAGGGATGGTTCTTCAATATCCAGTGATTTTTGTGATCTAGAGCTTTGGAAGTTATAACGAGAGGGTGGTAAATCAATGTGTGTTGGGGCTTCCCTCCCTGTTTCAGACATAGGCATGAGCCCAAACGATGCCAAGAAATGCTTCATGTCACTGTTCATGACATCATCTTGCCCTTGATCCCCAGAGCTACCTATGTCAGGTAGCGGTTTAAAGTTGAAGTACGAACTGGGGTCAACAGTTGGCTCCGGGTTGAAATGTTGTTCAGGAGGATTCGTCATGGATACCAGAGATTCCTGTCTCAATTCCTCTCGTTGCGCCTCAGCGGTTGGAGGTAGCAGACCAATAGACACTAGAAGGTCTTTCATTTCTTGTGTCAAGGATTCCGCGGCGACAGACGCGTCAGAATGAGTCGTGGTTGGTTCTGTTGAAGTAACCGCAGCTGTGTACGGCAGTGGAGCCTCCCTCTCTGGGAACAAACCTATTGCAGCAAGCACTTCTTTCACGTTGTTGCTCATCGCGGGGTGTATAGGAAGGTTCTGTTGATGGGCATCTGCTGTGATAGGCTCCTTCATGACTGTTGGGCTGGCTGTGACAAATATTGGTTTATTATTTTGAATATCTATTTCTGGATTTCTTAAACGTTCATCAACATTAAGGGAAGACAACACATTTTTCATTTCGTTTGGCAAGCCAAAGTCTATTTGCTGCGATTGCTCATAAGACTGTAAGGGCGATATAGTTGGTTCGTAGCTAGATACGATTGGTTTAAAACCACCATTTAATTGTAGATCCATATTTTGTGGATGTTTGAATGCGCTTTCACCGTGATAGTTTTCACTGAGAGTTGGTGGTCGCTCGGTTTGATATCGTTCAGTGGTAGGAACTGTGTGGGAAATTTTCTTTGATGACGTTGTTCTTAGAGTTGTCCTTTCTGTAACATAATTTGGCACTGTTCTTGTGGTTAAAACTTCTTCATGAGTACTTATTGAAGTTATAGGCTGTGTTAGTGTTGATGATTCAACCGAATTCGTATTTAGGGTTTGTGGACGAATTGTCACTTGCGGACGACGTCGCCGCTTTGGTTTATTCTGCTGTGAAGTTGATGATACTTTGGGAGTGTCAGTAGAACTTGATGTTTGGTATTCTTCTTTATGTTGGTCCAGTGTCGTCGTTGATTTATTTTCAAAATAGGATTGGTTGTATTCATCTTGTGGCTGATATATTTGTATTGTGGGAGGCTCCGATATCTTTGGATTAGAATATTCTGGTTTGTTTTCTGGAATAGGTTTATCACTCACGATTGGCTTATGTGTACTAAGATATCGTTCTTGATCTTCAGAAAATTGATATTTTTCAGTGGTAGGTTTTGTAAATTTTGTGATGGACTGTTGCTCATAATAATTTTGAGGTGGTTTCTGAGGTCGGTTCAATGGTTTTATAGGTTTTTGAATTTCTGTTATATCATCCCTGATGATCGGTTTTTTGTTCTTCTGCGAATTGTAATAGCCGTTATAGTTTTTAATCTCATCATAATCCTCCTCAGTGTACGACCGGATGGTAGAAGTTCTTCGTGAGCTGTATGTAGACAGCTCATCAGTCGTGTTGGTAAGTAACCATGTTATCGGGGGCTTGGTGTACAGTTCCTGAATTCTCGTATCACTCAGATTTTTGGCACTGTACGGCAGAACAACCATCAACGCTCTCATGTAATCCTCGCGTGTTTTGAAGTCATCCCGGGAGGGTAGCTTTATGTAATTAGCGTTTTCAGTTGCAGAATCTCCAGATTTCGGCTCCGTAGTGTCATATTCATTGGCATTTTGTTCGTCATTTGTTATGTTGTTTAGTATGTCTAGAATCTCAGCTCTAGAAAGTCTAGGTAGATTCGGATTAGAGGCCAGTATTTCTTCGACTTTATCGACTGTGGTGTTCACGTCTACCTCGTTCAGCGATTCGTCGGCTATCTCTGAATAGTTTTCAAGATTGTCTGGCGCCGTGACGGTGAACTCCTCCTCACTGGAGGCAGTGACTGGAGTAGCCCAGTCCTCATCTTGCCCACTGGTCGTAAGATCACTGCCCGACGCTGTTGAAAAATAATCAGTGGTTTCTTGATCGTTGTAGTCGGATGCTGTTGTGCCATAGTCCTGAGTTTCAGGAGTTGGAAGCTCATCGGTTGTTGCTTCAAGTTTACCCAGGTCAGCTGACACACAGGACAGGATCCCAACTACACAGAGTGTAGTAAGAATCTGAAAGAAAAACAATCAACTTATACTTTCTGTGTATTATAACCGCAGGCACTGAACTTTTATTTATTTCCTTTTTGCACCGCATTTGGACTATCCAGATTCAATTACACCTTTAGGGTAGGAATGTTGAAGGTATAATTTAGATAAAATTTGACCAATTTCTCATGGAGGGAGGTTAAGAAACCATCTGGGGAAAACCAATCTCAGTACACCTAGCCGAAATACGAGTCTGACTGTCACCGGTAAACCAGGACATACGAGCCTGGTGCTTAGCCCACGTGCCCACCGATGCTTATGTTTTTATTGCTGTAATGCAAGGGAATAAACAACTATGGGTTTGATATTACTGTTTTTTCGACTCAGTGGATCTACTAAAGATGTTCTTATAAATAATTATACTATAATTATTATTGTGTAAAATCTTTTCTCCATTTAATTTTCTCAGCAAGACGATACAGAACAGGCATGTCCAACCTGTGGCCCGCGAGCCACTTGCAGCCCCAGTGTTCGTTATATGTCAGATCAAATTGAAATACCTACTTTAAATTGCAAAAATAAACAACTAATCCAGCTCTGGTTTTTATTTTATTTGGGTGACACCAACCCCCGCTTCCCCAAGAACTTATGTGGCTATCAGCTTGGGTACGGATGGATATGACTGATATAGAATGAAACCTTTTATTTCTGAGCGAGTAACCATCCAAGCTTGGAATCATTTGTGGTTTGTCTTGGAGGTCACTACCAAAGCTTTTGTTTAGCACGTTATTTTTACCATATTGCAAGGTAAGGTGATACTTTTTACTTTCTCTCGACACCTCAGAAAGAAAGTATTGTGATCGTAAAAAATAAATGGTATGGAGCTCCACACGAACTTTCTCGTTCTATTGTCTAGAAATGGAAATATTTACCAAAATTCGTAATATAATATACACTAGCAAACCGGAGTACAAATTGCGCTAGACATACGTAAAACATTATTTGACCCATGGTTTTAAATTTCATAATTTTATTTTTAAATAATTACCCTCTTCATTTGTTTATTTGGACCAATAAAAAATATCAATATTGGGTCCCTGAGGGCCAACATTTCGTATTAAAATTTTCATTTCTGTTTAAAATTTTGTCATTTTACTAGGGGATGCACATTTGATGGTTATCGTATTGCTATTAAATTTTTATTTTATAAATTTTGACCAATAAAATAGGTAATTATTGACCATTGAATCTAAAATGAGAGAGATAGAATCTTTATAGCTGATTTTGAGAAAATGGAATTTTTCTCTTTTCAACCTCTAGTAAACTGCTATTAATTTTAGGGTTAGACAGACACACAGACAGACGCAGTTATAAAAACTACTTTTTTAGGGTTTGTAAGATCATGAAACGTTGACCTACATAAACATCTAATGTAAAAGATGTTTATTATAAATAGATCCACATGTATGCAATGATAAGTAATTTTATATCTCAAATAGTTTAGGAAAATGAGAAAAAAATGAGAAATAACGCATCAGACCAAAGCCCTTAAAGTCATTTTGCTGAAATATTGAGAGTATCCATTTTGTTAAGAGTATTTATAAATGTTTTAAAATGAAATTGAATCAAAATCGTTAGAGCCAATTATGAGAAAAATTGATTTTTTCTCTTTTTGCCCATCAGTAAACTACCCTTAATTTTAGGGTTAGATATCCAATTCCAAAAACCCCTCGGGGCAACCCTATGAAAACCCTTTATACCAAGTTTTAGCCCAATCGGTAAAATAGTTTAGGCTCTAGTTGGAGGTACACACATACAGATAGATAGGAATNACAGACAGAGGGAAATTCAAAAACCACTTTTTCGGATTCAGGGGGTCATGAAACGTCGAGATTCATCAAAATCTCGAGTTCGATTTTTTTGACGATCACAATATATTATCCACCTGTAAGATAGTGAGAAGGTAAAAATCTAACTAAAATATTTGATAAATGTGGACGTTTCATGACCCCCTGAAATAAAAAAAGTGGTTTTTTCAATGCTGTATGTCTATACCTTACGCTAGAGAAGAAAATATTTCACCGATTTGTCTCAAACTTAGTATCTGGGGTTTCCATAAGGTCTCCCTAAGGTACTTCTGGAATTAACCATCTAACCCTAAAATTAAGGGTATTTTACTGAAGGTTAAAGAGAAAAAAAAATATTTTCTTAAAATTTGCTGTAACGATTTTGATTAAATTTTATATCTAGACACTGTTTATCATTATAAACAAGATGGCAATTCTCATTTTCTCATGAAAATGACTTTGAGGGTACCTTAGATAAGGAAAATTTTCCCATTTTCCTAATTTCTACGCTATTATTTGAGATACCAAATAACTTATCATTGTAAAATTGTGGTACTATTAAAGATACAAAGCTTTTATTCAAAATATATACTTATAAAACAAATGTTTTCTGTGCTATAAGCAAATATATATATGTGTGTGTGTTAATTCAGGTTTTTGAAAATGAATTTTATTTTTATGCTCGTTGGTGAGCAAATGTTTTTCTTTTCTCCTTTTTTCTGTAACAGTGTTTCTAGTTATTAATGCCATAGAGTAAGTAAGTAATAGTGTATATTATTTCATTTATTGTATTTGGTGTAATTTTTCTACAACAATGTATAGTCCTGTTATTTCGTTTCACAAATCTTACGAGTTTTTAGTGAAGCATTATTGAATTAATCGGTCCGCGTTGGGCGTCGATTAAAACAATACGGATCGGCGATGGGCGCTGATTGAAGTGATATCGTTTAGTTAGCCCTTAATTGCTCCGTGATCGAGCATCAATTATGTTGATACGGAATTATGTGTGATATTTTAACTGAATAAATAATACCTTTAATGTTGCACACGATTTATTAAAGTTATTTTATCTTCGGCACTGAAGATAAAAGTTTATATGATGCAGCTTAGTTGAACTACAGATTTCAGTTAGTGGCACTGTGAATTACTGCTACTGCTATGTTTATGCTACTGGCACTTAAGATATAATTTGTTAGAATTATGCGAGCAGCACTGTGTATAATTTGTATTGGAACTCTCTGTATTCGCCGTTCGGCTGTTGCCCGACTCAGAACTACCGGCTTGACAGTTACGCCAAACCAGGGTGTCTGCGAAAGGGCTGATTTGTTGTTTGAGTACCGAGTCATTGTCATGACTCTTAACCTCGCGAATGAACTTATAAACCTGATGAAATGGAACAGATAAAATCTCTGTATTCATACGCACAAGCAGCTTATATATAACCTACCTCTTGCCCCTTGGACCGCTCGTGACCAGTGTCGGAACCAACAAATCGAATGAGTCCTGGCGACAGGTGTTAGGCTAGCTTCCTATTGGATAGAGGGAGCTAGCGTCACTTGCTTTTTTTGGTAAATACTGCGGAGTTGACTTTTGAAAAAAAAAATCGTTTTAATTGTGCAATCCTTTGACATTATTTCTTAAACGCGTGTGATTCTCCATGGATGTAGTATTGAAGGGATATCTTACTTACAATACTTTAAATTATTATTATTATTATTATTATTATTATTATTATTATTAGCACCTCGTCTTACTACCCGTTCGGGTTATACGCACTTACGCTAATGTGTAATGGTAGGGTGATTGTGAGATGAAATGAATGACCTACAGTTTAACGTGGAATCCGAACCATGGTGGAGGCCTGGCATTCCCCACATTCACAATATGAATACTTTAAAGAAAAATGCACTTTATCCATAACTTTTTTTTTAATTTATGAGAGGGGTCCAAATCAGTATCGTTACTTTAGACAATATCTACCTTAAGATAAAAGCGAAAGAAAGTTTTTGCGGTGCACCGTACAATTTATTTTTTATTGTTAACATGCTAAAACATAGTCAGGCACGCCTGAAATGTTAATTAGCCCCACCTCACCCTCCACATTATTGGTAAATAATGACTAATTTACAGAAAAGGCTACCATGGATCCTGAAAAATAAAATAAAATTTTAAATTATTATTTTCTAAGGGAAAAAATATAGAAAGTTGTGGATATGATAGGTTGTTCAAATACAACAATAAAAGAGTAGCGCTTTATTTTGAATATTTAACATAGTACATTTTTTTTTCAGAATGTTGATTTGTTTGATGACACCTGATTTGCTTTTTTTTTTTGTTATTTAACCGACACACTCGTGTTATACTGACATGCTAAACGGGGAGATCGGGGTTCTAATCTAGGTCAGATCTACTGAAGGGGATTTTTACTAAAAGATTTCTCACTCTCCTTCCACGCAAATTTGGTACCTCAAGCATAATTCATGAGAGTAATTATAATATGTGGTTTAACCTGATTAGTTAGTAAGACGTGGTGATAAAAAAAATAGCAGGACTGCTAAATTTAGAGGTTGATGATTGGTCCAGTTTAACTAAAAAACAAACTATACCTTTTTATGGGCAACGTTCCAACATTTTACTGGCGGGACTGCACAAGGGAACACAAACAGGTGAAGTGAGTATGGGTGAAAGTCAACCGCTTTATGAGCATCAGAAAAACCAGAATAGGACAGTCTCTTTATAACAACCATAAAATTGCCTACCTTGAACTAGAAATTGTAAGTGTTACTTCGACCAGGTTTGACCACAAGACTAGGCCTTATGACTGGCCTAGTAAGGCCTGACTAGATACAGTCCAATTTTCGTAAGAAGAACAGTTTAAAAAATACCATATTTTTTGACCATATTGATAATGTTTTAATATATCATTTTTATTATTAGTATTATTATTGGTGACCTGGTGGTCTTGGGGTAAGGTGCCAGACTTCTATGCTGGCATCCGGGGTTCAAACCTCGGTCCTGGCAAAGATTTATCTGATTACCAAACCCTTCCTTCACCTCTGACAAGACATCTTGTGAATGTGAGGAATGCCAGGCCTCCACCGTGGTTCGGATTCCACGTTAAACAGTAGGTTCTTCATTTCATCTCACATTCACCCTACCATTGCACATTAGCGTAAGTGCGTATAACCCGAACGGGTAGTAAGACGTGGTGCTAATAATAATAATAGTATTATTATTATTAGTAGTAGTAGTAGTAGTAGTAGTAGTAGTACCGCGTCTCACTACCCGTTCGGGTTATACGCACTTACGTTAATGTGTAATGGTAGAGTGATTGTGAGATGAAATGGAGAACCTACTGTTTAACGTGGGATCCGAACCACGGTGGAAACCTGGATTTACACACATCCACAAGTTGTGATTAATAAACGTCTTGTCAGAGGTGAAGGAAGGGTTTGGTAATCGGATAAATCTGTGCCGGGACCGAGGATTGAACCCCGGACCCTCAGAACAGAAGTCCAACACCTTACCCCTAGACTGCCAGGTCACCGATACAATATTGTTATTTTATAGTTATTGATATTATCTATCAAAAGTGACATCTAAAGATCATATCACTCGACGTATGGATACGGAAAAGTAGATCTAGTAACTTTCCTAGTACCCGCTTCGCTGGCCGCGTGGTCTAACACGCTACTCTCGCAGTGGACTAGACTGCCAATGACGGGGAGATAGAGGTTCGAATCTCGTTTTGGTGTATTAAGGGAGGTTTTTCCAAAAATTGTTTTCAACTATCCCTCCATGCAAATGTGGGTACACTTCCATTAATATAATCTCAATCATCCCTAAAACAACTAACGTAATTAGTTAATAACCCGACCTAGTAGTAAGACGCGATGCTTAAACAAAACTTTTCTAGCTGGGTTAAAGTATTAACATTATATTTCTTAATATTGCCACAGATCTCGACCAGACTTGGGGCATACATAAATAGTCACCACAACAACAACGATTTAAATATTTTTGATTTTTACTTTGCCCTAAAATCCCGGAGCCAAGGGTAACAAATATGTTTGTTTTTTAGCACCACGTCTTACTACCTGTTCAGGCTATATGCTTATGTACTAGTTACGCTGATGAGTTAAGGATGAGTAAGGTTGAACTTATATTAAATGTACCCAGATTTGAGTGAAGGTAAAGTGGAAAACAATTGTGTAAATACCATTCTCTAAACCCCGACCGAGATTCAAACCCCTATTTCCCTGTCATCAACAGTCGAGTATAACACTAGAGTGACGCCTTAGACCATGCGGTCACCGAATAAGATGTATCAAAATATTATGGACAATTTTGGCACTATCACAGTAACACAAGGCTCTTAGTTACACTTATCAAAATATGTACGCACCCGGGGATCGATGGAAGGACTTGGAAGGAATGGAGACTGGTCAAATATATTAGGAAATAGAAGAGAATAGTTATAAAATAGAGCCCAACCTTTTAAAAAACATACATTGTATTTAAATTTAGCCAAATAGGTCAAACATATAATAATTACATCATAATATATAGCAGCGTTTCTCAAAGTGTGTCCCTCGGAGCTCTGGGACTAACCGCGACCCCTTCAGGGAATCCCCAAGACTTTAGAATATTTGTGAGGCTGGATTTTTTTTTAAATACTCTTTGGACAGAACAAAATATTACAACAGAGATAATGTAGAAAAAAGACTTTCCAGCTGTCTTTTATTAAGCCAATTTTTAAAGATACATCCAATATTAATTAAGCAATATCACTATTCTCACTAAAAGAAAATCATTTACCTGAGGTATTTAACGACAACTTTCTGAACCGATTGATAACATGTCTTATAAACAATTTTAAATCTTGAAAATACACCACACCCAGCACCCCGGTCGTCAAATCATCACCGTGCAAGAGGAAACTCACATTTCACCAATTATAATTTTTTCGGCCATCTCAGGAATCTAACCCGGGACCCTTAACTCAATAGACAGAACCACTACCGACAGAGCTGAGGTTCCGTCACGTAATTTAAGACGTCAGTCTTGAAATAGATTTAAACATTTTAAAAACAAACAAAAAGTAGTATATACACACGTCGTTCTGTTTAGACTAAAAGACCCGCCTCGGTGGCGTAGTTGGCTAACGCGCTTGTCGTGTTGAGCTCGACTGCCGAGGACGGGGAGATTGAGGTTCGAATCTCGGTCGGGTGAACTGGGGGTGGTTTTTCCTAAATGGTTTTCCACTCTCCCTCCACGCAAATGCGGGTTCACTTCCTCTGATTCAACCTTCCCAATTCCTAATCCATTAGAGTAATTAGTACTTAAAGCGTATAACCCGAACGGGTAGTAAGACGCGGTGCTAAATATTATTATTATTGTTTAGGCTAAAAGAAATTCCTCTATCAAATCTCGTTAAAATTGGTCAACAAATTTGTCAGTAATCGCGGAACAGACAGACTGACGTGTGAAGTGTCAAGCCGTCGCGCTAAAACAGAACCTAACTCCGCTAGGTCAAAAGTAACAAGAGCATTCATCTCCAGAGCTTCAAATGCCCACACGCAATATTGTTATGTATGTGTTAAAGTGTGCCAGCAAGTTTTACTTAGACTATATCTTCCCCGTCGAGAAAGAAAGTGGTGGTTTAGAATGTGAAAGTATTTACAATTTTTTTTTCTCTTTCCTTCGTTTGAGAACTACATTTTCATATCGGTTGATCGAATCTTTAACGGAGCTATTTTTTATTTAGTACCGCGTTTTACTACACGTTCGGATTATACGCTTAAGTATTAGTTACGCTAATAAGTTATGAATTGGGAAGGTTGGATTTAGAGAGAGTGAATCTCCATTTGCGTGGAGTGAGAATGAAAAACCATTTAGAAAAACCTCCTCCAGTTCACCCGACCGAGATTCGAACCGCAATCTCCCCGTCCTTGGCAGTCCAGCTCAACACGAAACTAGCGCGTTAGATAACTACGCCACCGAAGTGGGTTAATAGAGCTATTAAAAATGCATAGCATTATCTACTAATTAACCAGAAGAGTTAGGTGTGAGTTTAACTCTTGAGCCGGTAGTTAGGGGATTTAATCTCGGACAGATTCACTTAGGGTGATGTTTTGCAATAAAAAATCCAAAACCATCTTAGACCTATTAAAAAAAATCCTCCTCATTTTGTTGGAAAAGATGAAAAAATTTAATTCGGCCACAGTAGTGATATAAATGGAATTAATAAATTAACTTAAATTTTGTTTACGCTTCAAGAGCGATCGGGATTCAAATTTTGACCGGATGTACTGGGAGTGATTCTTCACGTGTAAATTCTCCTAAACTCTCTTTGTGCTAATGTGGGTTCGCTTCTTCGACATTACCTTTTAACACCACTACTCCTTAAATTAAACCGTTCATTAACATGGTTTTAAAATAAATAATCTACTCGCTTCAAGGGCCAAATGGTTTAAGGCATCACTCTCATAATAGATTTGCTTGCTGATAACGGAAAAATCGGGGTTAGAATCCAGGTTGGGTCTGCTGAGGTTAATTTTTCCTGAATGGTTCCCAACACTCTCTCCACTCAAATGCGGAGAAACTACATCTAAAATGCTTCTTTCCTCATCCATACCCCATTAGAGTAATTTATTATATAAGCATATACACTGAGAAGGTAGTAAGGTGCGGCGATTAAAAAACTAAAATTTAAATTTAAAAATATTACTAAACAAAAAAAGAGTTTTTACAGCTTCATTTGACTTGATTAAAAATAACTATTAAGAAAAAAAACTTTTTTTTTGCTTTCAACATTGATAAGACTTAACCTTTTATTAGTGTTATTTTATAGATAGTTATATTCTCTATCAAAAGTGGCATCTGTAGATAACGTGACTTGACGTATGAATATAATATAAGAATACCATTTTAATAGTTTTGTAATGTTCACATTCAGTTTCTTCCTATATGACTCATGTCAACTCCAAGCACTTGGAAAAGGTGTCCCTTCTTAATGTGTGTTGACTTACATCTCACAACTAACAACTACAGTTAATTTTGATACACTCTTGAAGGATTATAGACCATCCCAAAAACATCGAACCAATAACTCGCAGCTGCTTGTAGAATAACTGCATTCCGAACTTTTACTCGCGGCTACTGGTAATGGATGACGTCAGATAGAACATTAATATTACCACCGCTCCCCAGCGGTTTGTTTCTCAACATTAATTTTAGAGGATTTTTTTTTTACTTTAGAACGGTACTCCTATTAACTACCAGAAACTTTTTTTTTTTGCCAATCATTGTCTATGAAAGATGTAGGGTATAACCGTAGAATATTGAATCGATTTTTTTTGTCGCCACATCTCACCACTCGTTCCGGCTAAATGTATAAAAAAATAGCTCTAAGGTTGAATATAGAGCAAGTGTATTTGAATTTGCGGGAAAGGAGAGTAGAAAACTATTTAGGAAAAACCATCCTCAAAACACCCAAAAAAATTTTTAACTCCGATCTCCCCATCATCAGCAGTCTAGTCTAATGTGAGCGTGACGCCTTAGACTATTCAACCATTGAAGTGGGTTATTCTAATAAATTAACTTGATAAAATATCTATCTTCTAGAACCTAACTTACAGAGTCGTCAAAGAAATAAGGGAGCCTTAGAAAAATCAGATACCTTAATTTTGGTGTCCAGATATACATTATTTAAATGAAGAATGTTTCCACAATTTTCCTTATCATAGGCCTATTAAGAATTGAAAATTAGGCTTACAAAGTTAACTAAATTTTGTAAAAATAATTTTTCATGGAATTTAATTGTAATCTCTAATTTAAAACTAAGGTTTAAAAAATTAAAATAGATTTTTAAAACTGCGGCTCTGGGTTTTACCCTTTAGTATTGGTCCAAGGGCCCCAAATATCAAAATTCTTGGTAATCTGGGAGCATCTCCTAATATTATGCACATTAATGAATTAAAGTTCACGAAACCTTAAGAGTCATCTTATAAACCATATTATATAAGCTATCATGTGAATTTACTATTATTATTTAGCACCGCGTATTACTAACCGTTTGGGTTATACGCTATAAGTACTAATTACGCTAATGGTTTAGGAATTAGAAAGGTTGAATTAAAGGAAGTGAACCCGCATTTGCGTGAAGGTAGGGTGGAAAACCATTTAGGAAAAACCACTCCCAGTTCACCCGACCGAGATTCGAACCTCGATCTCCCCGTCCTCGGCAGTCGAGATTAACACGACTATCGCGTTAGCCAACTACGCCACCGAGGCGGGTGTGAATTTACTAAAATATTAACAAAATTCTACTCTTCAGGTTGAGGTTCAATCTTGACTAACCGCCACCTTGAGATGTATTTTATTACTTAACGGTTCACCACCCTTTTTTACAGGCTAATATCAGTACATTTACTCCTACGATAAAATGGATAGGGGCAGAGTTAGCTCAGCGCTATAGAACACAACTGACGTGTTCAGATTTCACCCGAATTTTTTTCCAATTAGATTTCTTTTTGGGGGTTTAATTTCTTCTCCAAGCAACTCTCCTCATCTGTACCCATTAGATTAAGTAATTAATAGCTCTTGTGTTACTCTCATCAATATAGCTAGGGTGTCAACCTCCATCTAGTCTGGTTTGCCATGTGACAGGAAAATAAGAGTTCAAATAATGTTGATCCTGTTGAGAATGGATTTAAAAAAAATGTTTCCCCACTTCCCCTCCACGTAAATACGGTACAGTTCCTTATTCCTTTCCCTCTGCGCAATTACAGTTCCTCATGCCCTTTCCTCTACGCAAATAGGAATACAATTCCTCATGCCCCCCCCCCTTTCTCTACTCAAATATGGATACATATACTCACACTTACTCCCCCCTAACCCCCCACCACCACCACCATTTGTATATTAAATGAGAATAGCCCAACATATATGGTATTAAAAGGTGCCAAAAATAATAAAAATTCTTGTTTTGAATGTTAATCATTTAAAAAAAGTCTTAACAAACGTGTTTTAATTTTGAAAACTAGAATTTTTAATATTTACTGACCCACTTCGGCTGTCACATGATCTAAATTGTCACTATCACAATAAACTAGATTACTAGTGTCGGGGCTAAAATCCCAGTCTGAGGTTCTAAGGGTTTTTTTCCCCTTAAATAGTTCCCCCTCTTTATTTACGCAAATAAATGTATATGTCCTCTAAATTATACCTTCCTACTTTCCAACCTATTAGTGTGTATATGTGGATAGCCTGAACTGAAATTAAGATGCAATGAACAAACAAGCAAAATTATTGTGAATATTTCTCGACGAATGCTTATTAAAAAAAAAATTATCGCAAAAGATTCTAACTCTATTATTCGTCTGTCAAAACCGGTATTGTCTCCGTCTCACAAACTTAAAAAGAGGTATAGAAAGTTATGTGTTACTTTCGTTCTTGCTCTGCCATGTTTGACCTTCAAGACCGCCTCTCAACTACTGTGATCAAACTCTAAACAGGAGACATCGGCATTGGTGTGACGGCCTCCTCTCCTGTGAGTGACAGGGGGGCGGGGAGCATTATTATTATCACCGCGTCTTACTACCCGTTCTGGTTATACTAACTTAAGCTAATGTGTAATGGTAGGGTGATTGTGAGATGAAATGGAGGACCTACAGTTTAACGTGAGATCCAAACCACGGGGGAGGCCTGGCATTCCCCACATTCACAAGTTGGTATTAATACACGTCTTGTCAGAGGTGAAGGAAGGGTTTGGTAATCAGATAAATCTGAATCAGGGCCGAGGATTGAACCCTGGGCCCCAGAACAGAGGTCTGACACCTTACCCCTAGATCAGCAGGTCACCTACGAAGATCAACAAAACGAAATAAAGTTATGATGTGCAGTAAAGGAGATATCAGTCAAATGAGAATAGAACTAGAAGAAGGAAGGCTACAGAAAATAAGAGAGCTACCTAGGAAGTAAAATAACTGAAGATAAGAAAAATTATTATAGGTATATTATAAGCAAGAAAGTTATTATAAGCAGATTAGAGCAGGATAAGAAAGCTTTTCATAACAAGAAGACATTACTAACTTCGACTAGCAACAAATTTTGAAAATCAGTAAAAGGTTCCTAAAGGCATATTGAAGCGTTGTGCTTTCCTGATGTGAAATATGGATCGTCATCGCAATTGATAGGGGAAAATTGGAAGCGTTTTAAACGGGGTTGTAATAGAAAAACATTTAAAATATAATAAATTGAGATGGTATTAAATACGGAAGTGCTAAGAAAAGCAAATGAAGAAAGGAAACTTTGGTAAAGTATACAGCAAAGAAGAGTTAACATAGACTGATACATAATAGTTTGACGAAGATAATTATAGAAAGAGATGTGGAAGGGATCAGTTCAAGAGGAAGACCGAGACTGAAGTACATGGATCAGCGTTAGATGTTGACAGAAGAAGGTACAAATATGTGCATAATTTGGCCCAGGATAGTCAAAAGTGGAGAGCCGCAGCAAACTAACTGCTAAATTGATGACCTAATGATGATAAGGGATGGATTTGATTAGGATTATCAATAGTTGATTATTATTTTTGAGTTATTTAGCGAACTTTTTCTGAACAGACTGATTGTATCAGCACATGACTTATAAACTAACTTAAATCTAGAAAAGACACGACATCAATCCGCATGCCATTAATTCGTCACTGTGAAAGGGGAAATTCACATTTCAGCAATGATTCATTTTCAGCCATGCAGGGCACGGGATCCATATCTTACTTAATAACGCAGACTCTTGAATGAAATAAAGTGTCGGGCTTTATGGCGTGGATGAATTTAAAACTACTGCAAATTTCCGGTAGGAACTTTTTATTAATTATAAACTTTCTTTGTTTGCGGTCAACATAGATAACATTTCGCCATCTTTAGGTGTTAACTTTTATGTATTGATATTACATATCGAATGTTACAGATGCGTATACCATGACCTGACGTATGAATATATGAAAATTGTTTAAGTAGTTTTTGGAAAAATAAAAATATATTTATATCTATTTGAATTTGCATGTACAATAGACCAAACAATGTGAAAAAATTATCCCCAAGGTATGTGGCCGAAACTTGAATCCCAACCCACTCCACCATTGGCATCCCCAATCTATTGCGAGGCCGATGCCTTATACAGTGTGACCACTAGTGCATGTGAATCTCCAACAAGATGGGGGTTTGAATCCCGGTTTGTTGAACTAAGAACAATACTCACTTTGGCTCTCTCGGACGTATGCTGCCGCACTTCCTTAAAATTAACCTACCTCAGTCTGTGTTTCTTAAATTAGTGTGAGTTGCAGACTTTTCGAACCCGTAACCCTAAAAATAACTATAACACGCCACCAATTATGTTTTAAGCAGATTTAAGCTGTTTTACTTACCTCACCCGCCTCTGTGGCGTAGTTGGCTAACGCGCTAGTCGTGTTGAGCTCAACCGCTGAGGACGGGGAGATCGATGTTCCAATCTAGGTCGTGTGAACTGGGGGTGGCTTTTCCTAATTGGTTTTCCACTCCCACCTCCACGCAAATGCGGGTTCACTTCCTCTAATTCAACCTTCCCAATTCCTAATCCATTAGCGTAATTAGTACTTAAATCGTATAACCCGAACGGGTAGTAATACGCGGTGCTAAATAATAATAATAATAATTTACTTACCTAAGTTATATGCTATCCGTAGGGGGATAAGGGCTCTTAAGACGCTTGACTCAGTCTGTATTACCTACCTAAGTTATATGCTATCCGTAGGGTGATAAGGGCTCTTAAGACGCTTGACTCAATCTATATTACCTATCTAAGTTATATGCTATCCGTAGGGTGAAAAGGGCTCTTAAAACGCCTGGTTCAGCCTGTATTACCTGGCTAAGTTATATGCTATCCGTAGGGTGAGAAGGGCTCTTAAGACGCCTGGTTCAGCCTGTATTACCTACCTAAGTTATGTGCTATCCGTAGGGTGAAAAGGGCTCTTAAAACTTTTGGTTCAATCTGTATTACCCACCTAAGTTATATGCTATCCGTAGGGTGATAAGGGCTCTTAAGACGCCTGGTTCAATCTATATTGCCTACCTAAGTTATATGCTATCCGTAGGGTGATAAGGGCTCTTAAGACGCCTGGTTAAAGCTACATTACCTACCTAAGCTAGGTGTTACTTGTGGGATGAGACGGGCCCTTAAGTACCTATTGGTATGTAATCAAGATAAAACACGTGGACATTGCGAAGACGTTCTTACCAACATTGTTTGAACCGATAGCCACAGCACTCGTTCGCGTATTCTTCACCTGTCGTGGTAATCACTTTCAAACACAGACAAAAATAAAAGTTTCTGAGGATGTAACACTTCACTGAACTATTCACCAAACTTGATAAAACAAAACAAACAATCGCCTTTCTATGTTAATGTAAACTCGTAACCGATCTCTCTCTTAAATCTATGTCTGTTTGGAAGTGTTTTGCTTGTGACAGAGTCTTGCAACCGACTGACAGAAGCGAGGAGCTTTTTTCCCCTTTGAGCGTCTCTCTTCGGCGGTGTTCCGACATACCTCTTGCCCCACTTTCATCGCCCGATGGTTGTACTACCCGTGTCAAACACGTTAGCTACTTAGAATACTGTCTGATGCTGTATACCAAGCAGAGCCAAATGTTTCTATTTGGTCCGTAGTTTGGCAGAAGTGTTTTTCCCCCCTGCCACTTTCTGCTCGAAAGATCATTATGTACGTGCGTCAATGTGATTCTGTTGAATCTACCTTCATCTTTATTTTTTTTAAACTGTGTTGTGTCTTACTACCCATTCGGGCTATCCGCATCTATGTTTAACGATGAGGTAGAGACGATGACGCTTTAATTTTGAGGAGGTGGACACGCATTTGCGAGTAGAGAGAGTGAGAAATCACATAGGGAAAAATAAACACTATAATCTCTGCTGGTATTTAAACCCCAGCCTCCCGTCAATGCTAAACCAAACTTAATGAGCTTGACGTTTAATTTGCGTGTCACCGACGTGAGATATCTACAGACTCCCTCTTAGTAATAAATAGCGATTTTTTTTAGCACCGTATTTTACTACTCATTTGGGTTATACACCTATGTATTAATTAATCTAATGGTTTTCGGCAGACTAGCCTACTGTGAGAGTGACGTCTTAAACCCTACGGCCACCGAAGCGGGTAATATAGTTATTATTACATAGTTTTTTCAACCACCCAATCATGAGTTTGTGATACACTCTTGTGATACATATGATATCGATGTAAAATACAAAAATTATGTCAAACACGGTTGAGGCCAGGAAATGGCAAACTGGAGCAGATTTTTCCAAAATTTCGCCTGTCAATTACTCCTTTCCAGGCCATGGATTTTTTAACTAATGCTACTATTCCAGCTCTCTCTCTCTCTCTCTAAAAAAAAGTTGTTATCAATTAAAGTATAAATGATCGTTTCAAATTTAATATACTTTTAATTATTATAAGCTAAACAAAGACATGATGGAGGGAAACTTAAACTTATAAAAAAAAGTTAATTACATCACGTCAACATAAACGTTCATTGGCTTATCATATCACGCACACTAAGTACCATGGAAGAAAGCTAATGTTTGTACCATTAATAAGTAGATGAATAGTGGAGCAAATATTTGGAGAAACGGGTGACTTGGAGTGGTAACTGTTCGGAGGAAGTTAAAAGCAGGATAGTCATGGAGAGGGGAGCATATAGAGGGTTGAGGGGGACTGCTGACGGCTAGAAGAATCCCGATTGAACTAAGAAAGAGGTTTTTGTAAAGTGTTCCGTGTGGAGTGTGGTGACGTATGGATCTGAGACGTGGACAATCATAAAGAGGGAACAAAGGTGTTCGTAGAGTTTAAAAATGTGTTTATAAAGAGTGGAAAGGTGATATGGATGGACAGGGTGAGGAATGAGGAGGGTAGGAGAAGTGAGGAACCTGATAAGGATGATAAGGAAGAGAAAAACGTCGTTGTCGAGTCATACACTATTTAGGGATTGTTTAATGAAGAGGATCATACAGCGAAAGATAGAAGGAAGAAGAAGGTTTGGAATGCTAAGATACATCAAGGAAGGAAGAAGCTACAAAAAGATTAAAGAAATCACTCGGGACCGAGGAAAAGGAAAGACGTTTATCTGTTACTTGTCTCAGGACGAATTAACAGAAAAAAAAGAAGAAATTAAGCTTAGGAGATTGAGATAATTTATAGGTTACGAACATTATCACATCAAGTATCATACTCATAAATTTAAAAAATGACACCTAAAGACGGGAATCAAACTCAGGATTCTTGACTTCACGTGCCAATTTTCTACCACTGAGCTATTTCTAGATGTTAGCTTTCTATAACCATTGTAATTTGTACTAACGGTTGTTGGCTGTAGAATCAATAGTAGCTAATAGTAGCCGGTTATTTCAACACGTCCATCACATAATCTGCCTTAAATTATGAATGAAGAATGTCCTGGATAGGTCAGTGGGGATTGGTGTCCTAAGCCAAGGGTTCAGGGTTTGATTTCCGTGTCAAGGTGTCTTTTTTTCTCTCTCTCAGATTTATTAATACGCTAAGCAACGCCAAAAAACAAGTTTAGTGATTAATAAAACTCGGTGGTACGTCGCGTACCCATGGAGGTACCCGCACCACGGCTCGGTAAACACTAAACTACAGTTCTAGTGTGATACGACAGTTACTTGGACCTCAATTTGCTCGTTATAATCAAGGTAGTTTGTATGCGTGTTCTGTGGTTCCGATCGGTGTTTCCGGTGCGGAGTCTGTTGGAAGTCTCATGCTAGGTATAGCACGACCAGAAAGATGACTTAAGCAACCGATTCGAGAAGATTGCGCGCGCTTAAAATTGCTTGTCCATGAACCTTTTTTTTTTAATTAATATGCAACCTCTCTTACATTACGACATAGTTTTACAGATGAGAGAATCTCGACGGAATGAAATATATTTACGGAAGAACGTGAAAAACCATAACCAGTGGCAAGTTAATATTTGAACACCAACAGATTAATTTTTTATATTTTATATTATTTAGCACCGAGTCCTACTACCCGTTCGGGTTATACGCTTTAAGTACTAATTACTCTAATGGATTAGGAATTGAGAAGGTTGAATTAGAGGAAGTGAACCCGTATTTTCGTGGAGGGAGAGTGGAAAACCATTTAGGAAAAACCACCCCCATTTCACCCGACCGAGATTCGAACCTCGATCTCCCCGTCCTCAGCAGTGTCGAGCTCAACAAACAGATTAATTAAAATTGGAGCTGGGACAATTGAACCCTTGATTCCTCGAATTCCAATGGTACCCGAGAGATTATAGCTTCATGAAAAATCTCAAAAGAGTTTCTAGAATACATTTATTTAGACCTTGACTTCAAATAACCGTTTTAACTAATTGGTAAAAGGAATTATATAGACTTGTGTAGTTGGTAGAGTTACTGAATTAAAAAAAATTATCACTATTTATGTTTTTTTTAATTGTTATATTTATTGTTTATGACGTAATAGACATGACAAACAAAATATCATATTTTGTCAGTGGTACCAAAAACATTGTAAAGTTCTAGTACTATTAACCAGTGGCGGTTAATGTATAAGTACTGCGTAACTACAGCACCCCCTATTTTCACTTGATATTATCGATAACATTTAATATAATGAGTCCTTTTTTCTTTAATTCTTTATTTTATTTTTGTAGTACAATATATATTCCTTAAGCTTAATGTCAGTACTTCAGTAGCCATCCCCCAGTTTATGAAAAATATACAAAAAATCTTTGTATGGGACTGTGCGCTTCACAGTGCCAGTGACGTGGTGTTTAACTGTTGTGCGCATGCGCACATAGGAGGGGGTGAGGAGGAAGGCAGGACTGCCAGGTAGAGAGAGTACTGTTGATCTCGCAGTGCCGGCTCTGACGTGATGGTGGAAGGAAGTTTTTTTTTTACTCAGCGGCGTGTATTGTGCTTAAAACCCGTGTACCATATTCTTGAATGTGATAAAGTGTAGAAGAGTGTGGAATTAGATTATTATTCTGCTTCCAGCTATTCTATTTGGTTAATTTTTTCTGTTCTTTTATTTAACAGAAATACTAAATATGCTTGAAGTACTTTCAATAGAGAAAAATTTACTCAATTGTCATCAAGAGATCAAGGAGAAAATTATTGAACTTTTTGCGCAAATTAAAACAACAAAAATGGATTTCATTTTTAAATGAATGGATCAAACTTGAACTGTAACAATTTAAATTAAAGTAAGTAAAAATTGTTTTTTCGTTAAGATTTTATCAAGTTCGTGAATAATTTTTCTTTTCATACATATTTTTTTCCTTTTACACAATTTTAAAACAAAGACTAAAATTTTTTTGGGGCCGCACCCCCACTAATTTTAGCTACGAGCCGCCACTGCTATTAACGATAACAATCTTTTATTTGAAACATATTCTTATAAAACCAATAATTTCTTAGCTATAAGCAAATACATATACGTTTTAATTCAGGTCTTTGAAAATGAATTTGATTTTTATTCTCGTTGATGGAGAAAGATGTTTCTCTTTTCTCACTTTTTCTGTAACATTGTTCCTAGTTCCTAATGCCATAGAGTAAGTAACAGTTTATATTATTTAATTTATGATCCTTGGTGTAGTGTTTCTACAGCAATGTCTGGTTCTATTATTTCGTTTCACAAATCTTACGAGTTTTTATTAAATTTATATTTTAATATAAAAGCTGGATAAAGTCTCTGCGGTGCTCCGTACCATTAATGTTTTAGTTAATTAAAAAAAAATTGTACATTTGTAAATATTCTAATTTTGATTCGAGATTAAAAACCAAATTCAAGATTTTGACTCGCTAAATATAGGATTCGACCCATCTCAACTATTTAGGCTTGTTAATTTTAAATTACATTGAGTTTTGTATTATTACCAGCCCAATCAGCCAATCTGGTAAGTTTCCAATTTGACACTTAGTTTACCGCGACAATGCTCTACCACTGAGCTAACCAGGGTTCATCCTGTTCTTAGTGACATTGTTCCAAATTAATACAGAATTCTTAAAGTACGAGTGAGCAATGAGCCTTGGTGAGAGGTGAGTCTTGGATGGCCCAGTGGTAGATCATTGGCGAGCTAAACTGGGTTCGATTCCCATGTCCGGGTATCATTTTTTTTTAATTGACCACTGTTAATAGGATGAAAATGTTATCACTATTGATATAAAACACATGCAAGTATCCTTAAAAAATGTCTTACTTACAAATGTTGTTATTTCAGAGAGCTACGAAATTTCAAGACATATATTTTAACATTAGTAAAGAATCGATAAATAATAAACAAATACTTGACAATTAAAATATTAAATTGAACGTTATTACCTGTTCTGTTAACGTGAGAGTGAGATGCGCGTTATCGTGGTTAATTTGTATAAATAAAGCCTGGAGCTCGTTCCCCGATTGGGGTCATTCAGGGGTGCTCACCTAGTCTCACCAAAAAGTGTTTTTTTTTCCCTTATTCTTTCACCAGGTGAATACTGAAAATTTTCTTAAAATTCAACACGCGTATCCCGCTTACTCAAGCTTGGTTACTAATAGTCAGAATAGTGGCACTGAAGTCTGATAAAAAAATAATATAGCTCGTGTCCTACCCTTGCGTTCATGTCTTAGAATTAGTGGGTAGCTCTCATTATAACGTGGGGCCATTTTTAACAGCTTTGGTTGAAGGAGTGAATTAATTTGGGGCGAATTACCTTTTGGTGAAATGCCTTTTGATGATTTGACTTTTGGTGAATAGCCTTTGGGTGGATTACCTTTGAGTGAATTGCTCTGGGGTGAATTACCTCAGGATGAATTGCCTTGGAGTGAATTGCCTTTGGGTGGATTACCTTTGAGTGAATTGCCTTTGGGTGGATAGCCTTTGGGTGAATTGCTTTTGGATGGATTACCTTTTAGTGAATTGCCCTGGGGTGAATAACTATTATTATTATTATCACCGCGCCTTACCACCCATTCGGGTTATACGCACTTACACTAATGTGTAATGGTAGGGTGATTGTGAGATGAAATGGAGGACCTAGAGTTTAACGTGGGATCCGAACCACGGTGGAGGCTTAGTATTCCCCACATTCACAAGTTGTGATTAATACACGTCTTGACAGAGGTGAAGGAAGGGTTTGGCAATCAGATAAATCTGTGCCGGGACCGAAGATTGAACCCCGGACCACAGCTCAGAAATCTGACACCTTACCTCTAGACCAACAGGTCACCCGTGAGGTGAATTACCTCAGGGTAAATTGCCTTGAGTTGACCTTGGTAGTCTTGGGGTAAAGTGCTCATGTCAGGACCTGATGGTCGTGGGTTCGAACCCAGCTAAGGTCAACGGATTTTTCTTTAGCGGTCCAATGTCGATTCTGGCTTGTAAAAGAACCCCGGGAGGTATGGGAAAATACCTTTCCGACAAAATTTGAATGCCCTTTCACTCACGTTCATCGAAATTCTCGTGTGTTGATATAATCAGCCGATTCAGAAAATGCACGTTAAATAACTCAAATAAATATAAAAATTAATGACCTTGGGGGGAAAGCGTGAAAATTTAGGCTCAATGGTAGCACAGCTATGATTTAATTATCTTTTGAAAGGCCTTATCTGACAGCTATAAAAGATACTAGATCTACTTTTACGTATTCATAAGTCAAGTCACGTAATCTGCAACTATCACTCTTGATACATATTATTAATATTAATAAAATGACAACAATTAAATAGTAAAATATTACCAATTTTTGGCGAAAAAAACGTTTGTATTTATCCTTGAAAATTGGACTGTTCCGAGTTTATTTAAATTAGTCTGGTAATAACCGCTCTGACAGTTTCCATAACTGAAAGCGATAAAGAGATCACTTCAAGGTCGAAGGGATAGTAGTTCATAACTGCGTGCATCTTTAAGGTGGGATGGAAGGGGACGTGAGAAAAGGCCAGTATTTTAGCAGTTTTTATGGCAAAACATTTTTATGGCCAAAATAAATCAAATTGTGCTCCAGTATAAAAATAGAGTTTAATTTTCTTCACATGGTGATATCAACAATTGTTGAATATCTTTCAAGTATGTTCTGGAATTTAATGACAACTTTTTCTCTTCTTTTAAAAAGTGTTCACCTATTGCCACCATGCTCATGATAAATATTCAGGAACTGTTGATATCAACATTTGAAGAAAATTAAACTCTATGTACTGGATCAATATTTTGGCCAAAATTATTTTCCCATAAAAACTGAAAAAACACTGACGTTTTCTCGCGTGTTCTTCCATCTCACCTTGACTCGGAATATAGATATCTTGGCGATAAGGTTGGGTGACAGGTATGCTGTCCTAGGTTAAGCTAGTTTGCTAATATAATCTGGTGCGCTCTTAGAAAGCTCACATTAAATATTTTGATTTCATATCATTAAACGAAAACTAATGGTGTGGACGGACATACGGTGCGATTTCAATCAAATGGAAGTATTCCTGTTATAACTAAGCTTCATCAATACATGTCTTTTTGTGTCTGTCTTAATCCGCTTTAAAAAAAACATGAACACCTAAAGTTTGTATCAGGAAATTGTTGAGGAAATGTTTCATAAGTCTACACTCTTTGTTAAAATATAATCTCAGGTAAATGAAGTCACGAACTTATGATTGACTCTGAAATTTTTCGAAAGTTAAATTTTACAACAATCCATCTAATTATTATATTCCGTGAATACTTTCGATTAGTTATTATTGTTGTGTTGGTGTTACGCTAATATTTTCGCTTTGAATAATGAACCTTCTCGTGATTCTTATTATTTTGTAATATCCGTCCTTCTTATGGTTTTTTTAAATCTACATTATGATGTTTACTGCTTATTTAACTTTACAAGCATAACGGTACTATCCACAAACGAACCTAGCCTAGCTCACTTCGTTGGTCGAGTGGTCTTAGGTGTCACCCTCGATGTGGATGGCATAAAATAATTGAAGGACTGCAGTCATTTGAAACTTATTGAAGGCGGTCCTAGAACCAAAGATATCTTTCTAGAAAAGTCTCTCCATCTCGCCAGATGGTTTCATGATAATCAACAGTTCGCGTTGTATCCGTAAGAGTGATTCAGTTGCTCATCCGTGGAGTGATTAAGTGAATCAGCCTTGAAGTGATTCAGTGGAATGTCCGTGGAGTGATTAAGTGTATCGTCCTTGAAGTGATTCGGTGGAACGTCCTTTAAGTGATTCAGTGGATCGTCCTTGAAGTGATTCGGTGGAACGTCCTTGAAGTGATTCAGTGGATCGTCCTTGAAGTGATTCACTGGATTGTCCGTGGAGTGGTTCAATGGATCAACCTTGAAGTGATTCGGTGGGACGTCCTTGAAGTGATTCACTGGATCGTCCTTGAAGTTATTCAGTGGGACGTCCTTGAAGTGATCCAGTAGATCGTCCTTGAAGTTATTTGGTGGGACGTCCTTGAAGTGATTCAGTGGCTCATCCGTGAAATGATTAAGTGGATCGTCAGTGGAGCGATTCAGTGGATCATTCTTGAAGTGATTAAGTGGATCGTCTGTGGAGTGATTAAGTGGATCAATCTTGAAGTGATGCAGTGGCTCATCCGTGGAGTGATTAAGTGGATCAATCTTGAAGTGATGCAGTGGCTCATCCGTGGAGTGATTAAGTGGATCAACCTTGAAGTGATCCAGTGGATTGTCCGTGGCGTGATTAAGTGGATCAACTTTGAAGTGATTCAGTGGCTCATCCGTGAAATGTTTCAGTGGATCGTTCGTGAAATGATTCAGTGGATCGTTCGTGGAGTGATTCAGTGGATCGTACATGGAGTGATTCAGTGGGTCTCCTGTGAAGTGATTCATTGGACCCCCCGTCACCTGCGATGAGTGAAACCACTGGTAAAAGGAAGGGGAAAAGAGATTTGTCGTGGTCATCCTACTTTAGAAATGTTCTTCATTCATTAGAAAGACTCCGAGAGAGTTTCTAAAAAACACACACACACACACGTGGCTCTCCCCTTGTCTGGCCTCGGACAATAAACACACATCCGGCGTCCGGTCCACGACATACCCAAGGTTCTCTCTTACCATGAGTGAGAGCCCGATGCACCTTTTGTCACAGAGGACCTAAGCTCTATGACTACTGACATTTCGGGGTCACCGTGGATGAATTTAATAAGAGTTCCTACAAGGGGGTCATCAAGTCTTGCTAAAATACACAGATACACAAATATAGGCACATATATAAGTGGTTTGATACATTTTTAATACGTAATGCAGTGGAAGGCTATACCACATCTGCAGGGGCGTACGCAGGAGATTTTCTTTCGTTGTGTGTGTGTGTGTGTGTGTGTTTGGGGGGGGGGGGGGGATAGTCTGTGTGTGCTTTTTTTTTCCTTGTCTTATGTGTCTAAACTTTATGGCAAACCTGTAGATTAATTTTTATGATAATGATAATATTGTGCATCTAGGCATCTAGGAGGCCAGTAGCGGAAAGTATAGACAGTACTAATGCACCGTTGCTCAGGGGATGCCCGAATGTATTTATCGTAGGCCTATATCCTTTCCGTGGAGGCTCTTTCCAAGTCCTGATGAGATGTGGAATCAGTGGAAACACACATAGCCTAAGATTAACTAACCAAGCCCTGGTGCCCGTTGGGGTCATTCCCCTTTTGGAAAAAGTACCCGAGGTATTAGCTGGGAATCGAACCCCAGATTCTTAAGCTCGTAGCCAGGTGCACTGACCACTACACCATGGACCAGCTAGTATAATAATGATAGGAACCCATCCCACAACCAATTAACCGAGGTATTTGTAATACAAAATTATACCTATATTTTTTAAAAAAATTAACAAGGTGGGGTTTTATTAGTTATTCATTTAACAACAAGAAAATTGAGATCAATTTAATAGTTTTTTTAGTTTTTAAAATAATCATGGCTCTCAATTTAGTTGTACTTTTTATTAATTTGATAAAATGGTTTCACTGGCCTCAATAATTCGATAGAAAAATACGTAAATATTAAACACCTCTATAAGCTATCTGAAGTGGGTATTTTTATGGTTACACAGCCTCATATTTTGTACTTGTACATTAATTTTAATATTGTTTGAACCATAAAATTAATAAATCCATATATGTTTTGTTCATAATTTTTTTTTGGGGGGGGAGGGGAGAGTTTGAACCCCCAAAACCCAGGAGGTCAAGGGGGGACTTCAGCTTTGTGTGTTGGATTAATTTAACCGTCTTCCCCCCTTCCCTCTCCCACTCAAATTTCAAGGCTAATTGAGGTATCAAACCGGGATTCATCACGACGTGCAGGAACGTTCTCAGACGCGTAAAGTCCAAGGTACACGGCGATATCCTCCTACGTCCTGTTTGTTAAGCACCTCTAGAAGGCGAGGGTAACGGGACCTGTTCCCTCTCTCCGTCCCGCCCGGGTGGAGTTGTGCAACTCCCGCCATATGCAAGAGGGGCCCTCCGTATCATGGTGCGACTCGAGACATCGATCGTTTCGAGACGTGAGTAGTTGATTGTGCGTCACGCACTTCCCCCGGCGACCTGCGTGCCCTGCTTAACTGTGTTTAGACGTGGGCGCGCATCACTGGACAGGAAGGCCGGCTTAAAATCTGTGGAGGCCTCCGGGCTGGAAAATAAATAAATAAATAATTAGAGCAGCCCTTAACCCCCACAAAACGTTACAAACAAATATCTTTCTTTTCAAGGTCTGGACTTTTGTTTCTCTTTTACAAAATTAACTGTTAAAAAATTAATGTTAATTTTTTTTAGCGCCTCGTCTTACTTAGGGATTAGGAAGGTTATATTTAAAGGAAGTGTGCCCTCGTTTCAGTCATTTGCTTAGGTGATAGTGGAAAACCAGTTTGGAAAAGCCACCCCCAAAACACCCGACCGAGATTCGAACCTTGATCTCCTCGTCATTGCTAGTTTGGTATACTGCGAGTTACACGTTACACGTTACACGTTACACGTTAGACGGTGTGGCAACTGAAGCAGGTCTTAATGTTAAATATAGACCTAAAGTTTTATTTAAAAAAAATATTGTCATCACAATAAATCATATTTATAGTGCCACACGTAGCCACTAGCTTCGCTGTGACCTAGGGGTATTGTTTATGTTTTGAAAATACCAGTATGAAATATTTGTTTTGCACACGTGCCATTAGTAAGCTTTTAATATTCTGTCAGAAATAAATAAAAATTGATATAGTAAGTTACATATTTTTTTAGATCTTACTCTGATTGCAATTTAGAGTCAAAAGAGATTTATTTTTTGATTACGACGTTTTGTGGAGGCCTTGCGGTGTCACATTTCCTTAAGGTGGAAATGAAGGGGACGCGAGAAAAGGCTAGTGTTTTTGATGTTTTTTTATAACAAAACATTGTTGGTCTAAAAAAATATTTCTTTAGTACAAACATAGAGTTTAATTGTCTTCACATGGTGATATCAACAGTGGTTGAATATCGGTCATGAGCATGGCATAAGATGATAAACTTTATAAATGGCTATAAAAGGTTATCATTAAATTCAAGGACACCCTTGAAATATATTCAACCACTGTCGATATCACCATGCGAAAAAAATTAAACTCTATGTTTGTACTGAACCAAAAGTTGAAATATTTTGGTTGAACAAATGTTTTGATATAAAAACTGTAAAATAACTTCCTTTTTATCGTGTCTCCTGCACTCCCAAAAAAAGGTTTGCGTGAGTGGTAGAAACAGTTTAGAAAGAAAAGAAAAAGCACCACCTCACTACACCCGAACGGAAATCTATATTCCACTCACGGTAGGAATTACTCTCTGAAAGATCTTTTTTCCTACCAATATCCCACTATATAGTAGATTTATGGTAGGGAAAAAGGCCTTTCAGAAGTCAATTCCTACCGTGAATGGAATATAACTCCGACCGCGCCCATCCTAGGCAAACCAGACTACAGTAGCCACATAGCTTCTTTGGTGCTGACTGACAGCTTAGAAAAGTTACCAGACCAAATTATGTATCCCTACGCCGATCCAAATGATCTACAAAAACATGTGTTTAGCAGCTGTCACTTATGACAGTCAAAATGTAGGTATATACCTAAATGTCGACTGTCAGAAGTCAGCTGTAAGCTGTCAGTCAGCACCAAAGAAGCCGTGGGGCTACTGTAGATGACTTTACAGGGGAGGTGGGGGGCATAGTCATAGAAAATATGGACAGTGTGAAAACGTCAGGGAATATCGGGACATCTCAGGGAATTTAGTAATTGGTCAAGGGAATTGGTAGAATTGTTTTTCTTTATTGCATTTCAATCCAACATAGCTATCCAAAAATAATTCTTCAAACAAATTAGTTATTTAAATATTTTTTAAAGTATCCTTACCATTTTATTATTTATTTATTAACACCACGTCTTACTAACCGTTTGGGTTATACTAATTACACTAATGGGTTAGGGACTATGAAGGTTTTATTTAGAGGAAATGCATCCAAATTTGCGAGAAATAAATTGGAAAACCGTTTAGGAAAAAGTCACCTTCAGTGCACCCAACTGGGATCAAACCCCGATCTCCCCGTCTTCGGCAGTCTATAGTCTAACACGAGAAAAGCGCGTTAGAACACATCACCATCGTAGCGGGTATCCTTATAAATTCCTATATGGATTTCATCTAGGGAAATTTAGATTTTTATAACAGATCCTGTTGGGGTTTTTTCCCCCTGAGATTTTGTGTCCACCCTGGCTTTCTTGACATTCATTCCAACTGTCCACCGATGTAGTCTTCCCCCAAGACAGTACTTCCCATCAAGAACAAGTTCCAGTCACTTCCCCGAACAAAACAACCAAAACTTTCTCGTGTAGACCTCAATGGTGTGTTATTTGCACGTAGACTGACCTTGAATGCTAATATGTGGGCTATGTTTACTTGGTAACGGTTCAGTGAACTTCTCTTCTAGCAAATTACAAGGAACATACACATCGGTGTGGTTGAGTTGAAAGTGTACCATTTGCAGGTTGGATTGGATCTTCTGGACGCTTCACAATCATTCTACCTTGATTTATGTGTCCGTGTCGTTGACCTGAGTACAACCGCGTACCCCTTGCTGGGTCAGAGACAGGATTCAAACATAGATGGACCTAGGAAATCTCTCAAGGAGCCGTCAAACTCTAGGTGGTGTTTAGTTAACCAAAATAAACCTTTTTTTTCATTGTTCTCTTTGATCATAGGCGTCGATAGCTCTGAATTGTTGTGTTAAGTTCGGCTGAAGAGAGCACGAGTAATTTTACAGTTTTTATAGCACTAAACGTCTTTGAACAAAATAATACAAATATCTCTCCACTAGCAACGTAGAGTTTATTTTTCTGCACATGCTAATATCAACATATCTTGAATATCTGTCAAGGATGTCCTGAAATTTTGTCAAAACTTTTTCAATTTATTTAAAAAGTTTCACAAAATTCTAGGATAACCTTGACATATATTCAAGATCTGTTGATATTAGCATGTGCAGAAAAATAAACTCTACGTTGCTACTGGAGAAATATTTGATTTATTTTGGCCAAAAAATGTCAACTCTATAAAAACTGTAAAAATACTTGCGCTCCCTTCGGTCGCACCTTAAGGTAGAAGGTTAAAGAGGTGAGACGATTAACGAACACATTTTCACTTTGATTTTTTATTTATTACTGTGTGTTCTGTCTTTCGATGGGTTCGTTACCTTGTCCATATTAAGTCCTCCAGCAGATTCAGTTTTTAGATCCTGAAATTTCTTATTCTTTCCTTTTTTGGAGTAATCAATCAGATGCACTCCTCGTCTTCCTGGTCCCCGTCTCTCTTACCGTCTGTGACGTCACCCAATAAGCCATTACTTATCATAAAGTGACCCATCCAGTTGGCCTTTCTTCTCATAAGGCGACCCATCCAGTTGGCCCTTCTTCTCATAAGG
>CABFVX010001880.1:105653-137890 GCA_902151425.1 Timema shepardi | reverse complement strand
TTCCCCACATTCACAAGATGTCTTGTCAGAGGTGGAGGAAGGGTTTGGTAATCAGATAAATCTTTGCCGCGACCGAGGATTGAACCTCGGCTGCCAGCACAGAAGTCTGACACCTTACCCCTAGACCGCCAGGTCACAGATTTCGTACATATTATATAATCACCCAAGTAAGGGTGAGGATCAAAACTAGTTAGTTTTAAACATTTAAGAATGTGAAATAGTTAAGAGAAATTAATCAAGCTTATATCACTTTGCAGTTTACGAAAAGGAAATCCTGTGATTGTAAAAAAGAGTGTGGCATAACAATGTTCGCTGATAATTTTAGTTATGCTGAAGGGACAACTGTAAATACCTAATCAAAACAATGTTGCAATGTAAGATATACATTTTTTAGAGGTTTTGTTAGATCTACCATGATTTTGTTTTTAATTCTTTGAAATATTCTGTACAATTATTTTCTTCTATTTATACTATAGCTGAACTGTGTATTAATTCAGCAATAGGTTAGCTAGAATTTTGTTAAAGTACTCTTCACATAGAGCATGTACAGATTATTTTATTCATTTTATTATAATATAAATCTAAGACAATAAAGGAAGTGTTTGAAAACATAAGCTGTCCACATCTAGGTGTAAAACATTCTAAAACCAAACAAAAACATTGTTATTCAATCTATGCTTACATGTCCTGCATGTATTTTATGAAGCTAATAATTTGTTCTATTTATGCACAAGTCTGGCCTAGCATTTATTATGAATAAAACTTGTTTATTGTGTTTGGTTTTTTTATGCATTAGATAAGAGTTGGATAAGAGTTTTTCTCTTAAAACATTTTTGGAGTTTTAAGAGAAAAAATTCACCTAAAAGATATGGTTCTTGGGTTTCGTACCCAGATTATGTTTAATTATTAGTCAGAATGAAAACGACGACACGAATTATTTAACGAGTCTTAAGGCCATATTTAAATAATATGTTGACAAACCAAATGGAAAAGCCATGGTACACCTCTCTATTCTCCCCACTAGAGTTCGCAATTGATCATGTGAGTCCCATCAACGACGTCTGTGATACTGTGGATTGCTCTTAACAAATATCCATACCCTTGCTAGATTAACATACACAATACATAGTATAACCACTGAACCAATAATTATTATAAATCACTTTTGTTAATAGGACCTAAGGATTGTTTTCTAACAAAGCCCATAGCTCTACAATAAATGGTTGCTATCTAATCCACCAAATGTGTGTGTGAAATAGTGCTTAATGAAGAAAAACACTAATTTTCAAGTTTATAAATTAAAGCTATAGCCTAATATGGAATTAAATTATAGGTTTATTTAATCCATGGGAATATTTGCTCATAAATCACATATAAATTTTTAACTTTAAAGGTCTTCAAAACTATGTTATTAAAATGAATTTCCATGTAGGTGGGCTATCATGTGTGGTGACGTAATAAATTGTCTGCTTCCCATCATGCGCCATCCTAAATGACTATCGAGATTCTTATCGGAGGCCGGTGTTCCCGACCAAACCATTCTCACTCAAGCAGTAACATTAAAAAAAGTAATTTGTGTTCTTATTCCGGCCGTCCTTACCATGTTATGGACGTAACATATTGGCGACGAGGATAAAATAAACTACGGTGTAACATGTTCCTGGCTATTTGGAAGTTCAGCTTTAAAAGTTTATTGAATTAATTTAATTATATAAGTGAAAGAAAAAAAGTTCTTCAATTGGAAATGTATGCATAACATATGCACATAGGCCTAGTTATGAAGTACATTAAGGCTATAATTTTAAAATGTTGTAAAGGCCTAAGCACTTTGTGATTTTGATAGGATCTATAAACAAATTAGGCCTGATAATAAACCATGTAAATGTAGGCCTTGGAGAAATACAAGGAATTTCAATCAGTTTCAATTTGGGATATTTTTAGGTATGATTTTTTAGGTTTGACGTATTGATAATTTGGCCACAAGGACATGCAAACAAAGAGCTAAAGTTTATTCAAAGAAATAGTATGATACCACTTGTGAGGTTAATTTATGCTGGTAACACACTGGTATACATTTATAATAGGGCCTAGCCTCATACCAAATAAAGTGGTTATATCAACAGTGTTGATTAAAAATGACCCGCCTCGGTGGCGTAGTTGGCTAACGCGTTAGTCGTGTTGAGTAGCTCGACTGCTGAGGACGAGGAGATCGAGGTTCGAATCTCGGTCGGGTGAACTGGGGGTGGTTTTTCCTAAATGGTTTTCCCCTCTCCCTCCATGCAAATGCGGGTTCATTTCCTCTAATTCAATCTTCCCAATTCCTAATCCATTAGAGTAATTAGTACTTAGAGCGTATAACTCGAACGGGTAGTAAGACGCGGTGCTAAATATTAAATATAATTAAAAATGGCAGAGTATATACTAAGCTTTACTTTTTTGAAGTTTGTAGCCTTATAAAACATTTAGAAAATAATATGCATGTAAAATAAAATAAATTGATTTATTAACCATAATGACTTATTTAGCGATTGTGTTTATATCTGTAAACAAAGGTGTACTCCGATGAAAACATAATCAAGCAAGCAATTGTAAACCTCATTTGATAATGCAATTAATTTTATAATAAGGATTTTGAGGATACCAAACTTAAATTTTTAAGATAATAATTTCAAAACATATTTACCTGTCCCATAAAATCGAAGAGCTATGATCACCTTGATCAAAGGTAGCACAGGCTTAACTAGGTGTTATGTCTTGGCCCAGAAAACAGTGGGGCGATGCAGTTATGACCGTTTTCTTGTTAAACCAGAACTTTTCTCATAAATTCCCGTTAGGAATAAAATTTGACAGGGTTATCCGCATCCGTCTGACATCTTTTTGGTTGAGGTATAACCTCTAAAACGTCGATCAAATCATTATTGGAAATATAACTGCTCTCCATCTTTAAAGTTGAAAATGTCTGTTTAGTGTGGATTTAGTGTGCTCATAGCTCAAGTTCAAACTTTCTTGGCATGAGACTATGAAACGTATTTTGTTTGGGTTTGGAGAAGCTGTGTAATATATTTTAGAGATGCGCAAGACTCAAAAATATCTCAAAAATTCAAGGAAAAAAATATCTCGATCTGATCTCAAAAGTTAATATAGCAAATAACGGCCCTAAGAAATTAAAAAACTAGAACCAAATTTATTATTTCAAAAAATACCACAGTGACCCAAATATAGGGCACATTTCTCCCCCAAAAACAGTCTTCGTTAAAACATGTTTTGGTCATATATATTATTTGTCAATATCAAACTTTGACATTATGAACTGCTATATTTTAAAATTAAATTATAAATGGTATTCATCCCGAATATCACAATTTTATTAATTGCAGTATTTAAATGAACTAAAAGATAATCAAAAGTAAAAAAATAATTTTAGCACTCTATAAACAAAGTATTTTCTTAATTAACATAATTTAGATTATTTTTTTTACTTTCAAAGGAAGTTTTCTAGTCTCGTTTTCTCATCTCGATATTTTTTCATATTCTCATCTCGATATTGCTAGAATTGAAACAATGGTTCTCGCACATCACTAAAATATTTAGTAGCGTATCACACTTGAGGCGTCCTAAATCTGACTATGAAACCGGTCTTATGTGTTGCAATGTGTAGTGTATCAAACAACGGAATAAAGAAATGTTACATTTACATGAGTAAATAATTAAAAGACATCAGTCATTTTTACTTGGTTGCATGAAAAGTTTTTACTGTATTAAAATAAAAACTGACAATATTGAAATTGACTTTTTATTACTATTAGTCTATCTAATTAATATATGTTCTGATTTACTTTAAATTTATTTGTCTTTTTAAAATTATACTCACTATACTGACCATTTAAAATAACTTACACCTTAGAAAAATTATACAAGAGATAGCTTAAACAAGCCTTTCCTTTTCATATTGATTGAAAACAAATATTTACTAAAAAAATTGTTCAAGTTATGCAGCCGACTGACCTTTTCGTCAGAATCGGAATCAGTGTTGGAGCCAAGCTCTGAACCTCCTTCACTACCCTCCTCCCTGTGCACAGCCAACTTCCTCGCCTGACGGTCCATCAAACTGGTCCGACTGCGAGTCTTCTTCCACGAATAGTAATATTTTACAAGACTAGCTATCGATTTGTCAGGTAGCTGCAAGAATAGACAACCCTGTTGACACTTATGATAGTAAAACAAGCACCAATTATCTGGTGGTAGAACTCTAAATGTAGGACTCAAATGAAGGCATAAAGTTTATTATTTCAAATAAGTTGCAATATAGGGGGAGGGGGGGGGAGAGGGGAGAAGCTTACATACCATTTGCCTGATACGGTGAAAACTTTTTCCATGAAATTGAAAGGCTTGCTCAAAAAGCACTTTATCTTCAACCGACCACTCATCTGGAAATGGCGTGAAATTGGCGAGATCGCTGATAGCTCGCTCAAGATCATGTTTATGCCAAAATAACATTCCAAGAGCTTGTTCACCATTATAGCCATATTTTTCTTTGGCCAAAGATATGTATTCATCCACTAAAACATAAAAGAGAGAAAAAACTATTTAAAAGATTATAATTGGGGTTAACCCATATTTTAATGTTGGTGTGAAAATGCAATAAAAGACCGTTAACACATTTTGTTAATAAAACTAATGCTTGTAAACACAAGTGGCACAGCTCCCGTAGGAGCTTACACCTTTTACTCTGCGTGTCCATAAGATGATAAGATGCAAGGATGGGAAGTGATAACATATCCTATTCTTCAACCTTGCGCTGGGATAACATTACTTTGAAAATGTAAACTCACACTTGAAATCTGGTATGTCCACAGTGGGTGACCACACAAGCAGTGCTCGGTCGTTGACCTGATCCAGGCGTCGGTCTGAAAATGTAAGATGATTGGTCTCACTAATACATCTTATGCTGCACTTGTAATTCTATTTGCCTCAAGGTCAATGGCAAAGTGCAACAAAAACTGTGTTAATTTAAAATATTTGGGCATAGAATGGGGAAACCACAGTCCAATTTTCATAGGAAGAGCCTTTTATAAAATACTGACATATTTTGTTAAGGCCAAAATTGATAATAGTTTACAATGTTATTAGTGTTATTTTATAAGCATTGATAATATCTACCAAAAATGACAGCTGCAAATCAAATGACTTGACATATGAATATGTTAAAGTAGAGCTAGCAGCTTTTCTATCTGTTGGATAAACCTCTTCCTATTAAAATTGAACTATTAATTCCCTGTAGAATGAATTTCAAAGAAATAACAAACATTAAAAAACCTTGCTTCTAATCAAACAACCTTCCGAACAATTTTTTACATTGTGACCATACAGGAAATTGATGTATATTTACAATAAAATTGACTAACAGATAGATGATAGAGTTTCACTCAACTTACCATTGACTGGAATGCACTCTGGAACCAGTGCCTGGTAATCCCGTCCAACTCTTATCTTTTCCGCTAGAACACACAAAGTTTACATAGCTTACCAGGCGAGAATAACTAGAAGTTTAAATACCATGGCGATTGGTACATTTTGTTTCTAGGAAAACCATAAACTTTTGATTTTTAGTTATATTTTAGGTTATATTGTTAACATCAAACATCTATTTTGACCCTTTTTTCCAATTATTTGGCTTTGATAAAAGAGATTCCACAAGATACTGGAGAAGGTGTAGTTTCAATTATAGGCTTTATTTGACAAATTATTGTGTGCTATAAAAACAATAGAGAGAAAGAAGATGCATAGAAACTGGTGTTTCAGTATGATCTTGGTATGGTAGTAATAAAAATCAACGTTGTAAAATGTAAGTGAGGACTTTAGGTTTATAGCTGGTTGAGTAGCTGTTGAAGGAGGTAGAAGAAGGTTTAAAATAACTCTATATCTAGTAGGCCCAATGAGAAATTTACAAGGAACAAGTGAGTGGATCAAGAAGAATACATATTTAATAGTGAGACTTGTTATGGAGTCTGATGGTTTGGCGCACAAAATGTGACATGAACAAGTTTGAGGAAGTTGAGAGGCTGGTAAAAAGAAGGCTATTGAGAAAGTTGTGTGGCAGGAGTAAGGTGGGTTAATATGAAGTGGAAGTTTGGAGTATGACAACCCTTTGAGATGCTACGAGAATTGGGGTGGAAACCTATGAATGAATGAATGAATGAAAATATTAAAATGGAAACGTTAATTTAAAAAGTCAAACCCCCACCTCCTACATTTTCTTCCTCTTCCTAAACAGCTACTAATAGCAGCAGCTCCTTTTCTTCAGTTACTATCATCTGAGCTCAGACAAGATTGGGTGAATCGACCTTCACAGTGTCAAAAAACGGTTTTTTTTTCATGAAGAAGTTTTTTTACAAACATATTTTTATAAATCCTCTACAACTTAGGCTATTTGGCTAGATCATGAGAATGGCCTGTAGGAGTCTTCCTGCCAGGATTTAGATTAAAAAGTATGTGGTAGTATATGCATATCTAGAATAGGAAGCAAGAAAAACTGTCATTTTAAAAAGCAAATCAATGTTTTCAAGACGCAAATAATATAGTGACTAAGTAAACTTGTCAGAGGAAGAGGGGAAGTTATCAGTAGATAAATATAAGGCTTCACAGTGTGAACTGTTCATTTTCTTTCCTCTCTTTCTATTTCATGCATTGGTATCCAAGTGGGATAGTGTTTAGACTGCTTTGGTACGTCAAGTTAAGATGCAAACTGCTTCACATAATAGCTATGAAATCAAGTATGTGAAATTGTTAAGATGGATGTGGAAAGATTTACATTTCTAATTAGGACATTATAGGATTTAAATGAACTACATACAGGGTGACAGGGTGGGGGGAGGGGGTTTGGGGAGTGTAGGCCTACAAAAAGAAAAGAATAAAAATTGGAAAAAGAAATGATGGTTTATATGTTCTCAGTCAACTATCTTATATCAAAAGACTTCTCTTAAAATTCACAATGGAAAACTACAAGATTGTTACAACACTAATGGAGCATAAACCTCCTAGTGATTATAGAGGATCAACTTATATATTGGCCTAATTGGTGTAAAGCTGTACAGAGAGCTCAACGGCAGTTTAATGCACTGAATGCTATACACCTGACCTGAATTGAGTTTTTCAGTCAATTATTTCAGCAGGTTTCAGAGCTGTGTAACAAACACCTAGAGTCACTGAAGCCTATTATTCACTATTTAAAGGGACCTTGATTTGCTCTTTCCTAAAGAAGGCACACCCCTAATTGCATATACTGACGCAGATTGGGCCAATGATTTTAGTCGAAAGTCAACATAAAGATTTCTTCTGAAAGTGTACGGTTCTACTGTATCCTGGACAACTATAAAGCAGCCTACTATTGCCTTGAATACCTGCGAGGCAGAATTTATTTTTCTTGCTAATGTCTTTACTTATTTTCTGGTATTATTAGCAGGGCTGTGGAGTCGGAGTTGGTAAGAATGTATCAATTCCTACTCCAGCTTCAAAAGAAAAACTCTTAATACTATACAAGGTGTCTACCTGAATATAATTTTGAAATTCCGGTAGATTTCCAGTTTTTTTTTAAGAAATCCAGTATATATGAAAAGCACTAAGAGACAAACAATCCCTATTTCAAAATCATAAAATGATAGAAAGTTAGTGTAGGCCTAGGTATGTCATAGTTAAACATCTTTACATCAAGAATCAAGCGTATTGACGCATATATTCTAGTATGTACCAAAGATGGAACCCGAGAACATAAAAGGAATATTCATAGATTCAAGACTCAAATAATATTTTTTTTTAAATAGTTACTAAGTTTGAGTTATTTTTAAAGGTATTAAAATAGTTGAATAGTTTATTATTTACCATTTAATGTAAACAAAATCAGAAGTGAAGGAAAAAATCCTAGTTATTAGGAAAGTTAAACACTTATGATTACAATATTTTCTAAAATTCAAATTTTAATTAGGGATTTGATGACAAAATGGTTTCAGATTTGAAAAAAGCTGGATCCGACCTATCTTTAATACACATACACATACACACACACACATTACATTTTTTGAATAACCTATACCACCGTCGACCTCGGTGATCTTGGGGTAAAGTGGTTGCCTCAGGACCCAATATTTGTGGGTTCAAACCCAAAAGAGGCCGAAGGCTTTTTCTTGAGCGAGAAAAAATCATAGCGCAACATCTTTCAGGGGAAGTAAAACCGTCGGTTCCATGTGGCATGTGGTATGTGAAAATACCTCTTCAAGCAAAAATGGTAGGGTATTTCACCTCACTCGTAGAACTTTAGATGGCGCAACTTCAATGAATGATTACAGCCAGGGAATTTACTCTACCACAAAAACTAACTACTATCCCCACCACCCCTTGACAGTCGATACTTTACACAAGTTATATTTTTGATAATGAATTTGTTTAGTAAATATATAGTGATAAAAATACAGAATCTTCAACGAAAAATAACCAACAAATATTATGTTGATAAACATTACTTGGAAATAAAGATAATTGTAGTCATTAAAAATTTAGATGATAAAAACAATTTTTTTTTAGAATGTAGACAAAAGTTAAAATTCATTCAACCAAAAAACTTTTTCAATTTTTGCATTTCTTGTTCTAACACTTTTGCCTCTTCCTTTACTTTTTGCAAAACTATACTTCTTTTCACTTCCAATTTTCTTATTTGTTGAGATGCTGTTTTTATTTTTTGAAATAAGTCTACTTCAATCTTTTTCTTCTTTTCAAACACTTCTTTCCTTATTCTTGATACATTCATCACAGCATGAATCATCTTTTTTGAAACTGTCATATTTAGAATTCCCACGACTGCACTAACTGCTTCATAAGTTACACGTGAGGAATAAGGCTGTCCCCATGTAGGTTTTCAGCCAGACATTCTTTATTAATAGAAAAACTTCGCTTAACGCCTGCATTACTATGTAGGAGAACAATAACTTTTTTAGTGAAGTATTGTAGTTCCTGGGATGCATTTACTCTAGAAAAAATATTCATGAAGAACTTATCAAGCTGGTCATCCACCACTTTGAAGTATTTCGGTTCATTAATTGATATTTGACCCGTGATGCGGCATCGATTAAAACAATACGAATCGGCGATGGATGCCGTTTGAAGTGATACCGTTTAATTAGCTGATAATTGCCCCGTGATTGAGCACTAATTAAAGCGGTAAGGTATTATTATGCCCCGCGATTGGGCGTCGATGATTGCGTACTGGATTTGTATTGTGAGATAACTAGTATTTATAGCTCCGTGATCGAGTGCCAATTATTATGATATGGTTTTACAATCTGATATTCTAATTGAATAAATAAGAACGTTGAATGTTGCACACAATTTATTAAGATGATTTCATCTTCGGCACTGAAGATATGACAAATTTCACTCTTTAACATTTTATCTGTACTCTAGGGAATATTACTGCTCTCTCTTTAGGTTTATGTCACCGACACTGTCAATAATTTGTATTAATGCAGGGTGGCTAAAAAACATATTTTTCAAAATTCCTTGACATTTCCAGGTTTTCCAGGCAACATTTTTCAATTTTCCTTGACTATGGTGAATGATGACTTGTTTTTATTTACTATTGATCACTTATTAAAAAAGTTTATGTATACTAAACATGAACAGTTTTATCAGTTATTTTAAAAATTTAAATATTATTTTATTTAGGTATTATAAACTTTTGTTTTAGTGTTTGGTTGCGAAATTAATGGGATATTTTAGACATATATTTTAATTCCCTGACATTTCCTTATTTTTAGTTTAGTTCCCTGACTCCTTATATTTAGTTAAATTCCCTGACTTTTCCCTGTTTTCCCTGTCTGTAGCCACCATTTACTGCTACTGCTATTACAAAGTTCTTGTGTATTACTGTCCACTGTTTATGTTAATGGCAATGTTAATAATTCGCATTACTGCTATATATCCATACACACAAATGTTTATATATGACCTACCCCTTGCTTCTTGAACCCCCTTGTCATCAGTGTCAAACATAACTAATAGAAAAATTCCTGGCGACAGATGTTGTGAAGGCTAGCTTCCTATTGGGTAGAGGAAGCTAGCGTCACTTGCTTTTTTTGGTATTAGTAAGGAGTTNAAAATAAGTCTTATGGTGTAATATATTGACATCAGTTCTGAAAATTGTGAGATTCTCTATTGATGAAGTATTAAAAGGTTATTTTATATACAACACTTTAAAGAAAACTGCACTTCATCCATGACTTTTTTTAAATATGAGAGGGGTCCAATTACATTACAATACCCCCTGATCCTTGGTGGTTCCCAGACTCAACAGAAATAAGAATTGAAGCATGGCTTGCACATCGCTAATTCCATGTCCGAATACACCTTAACTCAACAGTACCAGATGCTCTCGGGCAATTTTTACACTTGTGAAGACACTTGAGATCATGGCTGCACCATCACTAGGCCCATGTCTGAATACATCTTAAATCACATATATGCTTTAAAACAAGACACAACTGGCCTCTTATGTTTCCACTCACCTTAACTTACTGTGGTAGTGCACTCAAGTGCATATCTACATTAATTTTTTTAGATATCTTAAATTTTATCTTTCACCTCATCAGCCTACTCTGTGATTCTGTTAATGTCTTAACCAATACTTGTTGAATTTATGTAAAATGTAATTAATTGGATTAAAATGACCCCCCACACAAATATTAAGATTCGTATCTTAACTGTCACTCTCAAAATTCACCACCGGCGAAATGACATATTTATACTGATTTCCAAGATCATCTACTAATTAAGTTTTATCCTAATCACCTAACTAATTAGTCAAACCTACAAAATGTCTTAGAATGAAACTATTTAAATTCTTGTAAAATTCAAAAGTGCCCTGTTGGCATAATCTTATCTTAACTTGAACTCATACATTTTTTACCTGACTATTAATATTAATAAACAATTAACAAAAATATGTCCTTAGAATTTGCTCACACTATAATCTTTCCTCGTGTGCTTTCAAGCACCTCCAGTTGACAAACGTAACCAAGCCCTCACCTAACTTTCTATCCATCCGCATGCTTCAAAAAGGACCGTGCCCCCTCCTATAAGCATACCTTTGTCCTGTTATCTATTTGTTCACCTATTATTAACAATTTTGATCTATGGAATTTCCTGTTATTAACTATGTTAAATCCAAACGAGATTAATATTATTTGTTCAGAAATTATATTTTTAAACTTAAAGATTTCATATTTGTAAATATACCGGGTTTGAATCTTACTCCTCCAGAAATATTATTATTATTAATTCTTGGCGGTCCTTGTACTACTTCCTCTCTTCCTTTTGAACAATAAATGTTTAGTACAAAACCTGTTTTGAAGAAGTTGAGAACATTATGCATGTTAACAAATATACCCTTTTTATTTTACAAAATAAGGATTAATTCTACCTTGCTGAGTTTGCTACTGCTAAGTGTTTACTTACAATTTCTATTTTAGATGTCTTAACAAATACGCATTGCCTCACCATGGCTAAAGTTGGATTGAATTTTTAATTCTATTTTCAGTTACATAGTAATTAAAGTTTTTTTTTCTTTTTTTTTCAGAGGCTAAAATTTCAATTACATTTATTGTTAGTTAGCCGAAATTTAAATACATTTTGACCGCCTCCTGGACCGAAGATTTTCGGAGGGATGTATTGAAAACAACCCTTATTCTTCCCTAGTTTAGCGAGAACGCTACCTAGTCTCTGGTTCGATCTCTTGACTGGATAGTTTTTTGTGGTTCGATCTCGGATTGGATTATAGTCTTTGGTTTGATCTCTGACTGGATCATTTTTTGTGGTTCGATCTCGGATTGAATCGTGGTCTTTGGTTCGATCTCTGTTTGGATGTTTATCTTTGGTTCGGTCTCGGTCTGGATGGTGAGCTTTGGTTCAACCTCGGTGTGGATGATGGTCTTTTAATTGAAATTACTATTATTTGCTACTATTCCCTGTCTAACTGTTACTATTTTCTGATTAGTTTCTAATATTTCCTGTTTAGTTTAATCTATTTTCTGATTAGTTTCTTTACTATACGCTGCCATTTGCTGTAATAGCACTTTCATAAACTGATTTAAATCTCCTATGGGTTCCACCATTGTTTGTTCCTTTACTTTCTCATGCCCTTCCTGGTCTACTATTAATACTTTCTACAATAATTAAATTTACTTGTGTATCCTTATATTGTTCCTCTTATTCTATCACTGACTCTACCCTGTCCAGCTCCCTTTCTCTTATTTCTTCATATGCATCTTCTAGGCCTAACTGATTAGTTGGTCTATTTTCATATTCTGTCTAATCAAAGCAGCTACTAGTGTCACTGTTTACTTTGGGTTCGAATCCGCCATCGTCCCTTCCAAAATTTATTAATATTAACGATATTAGTATTCAAACTGTTTTTTTATATCTTGTGAAATAAATAAAAAAAATTGTCTAAGACTTATCTGACTAATTTGATAAGGTCTTCTGTTGGCTTGTTTCGCCTCAGTACGGTGTTCTTCGTTGGTATGCCGTTTGTAAATTTCTGCTCGTTTCACCTCGGAACGGTGTTTTTCGTCAGTGTGCCGTCAAGTATGCCTGTGAAACGTTTGTTTCACCTCGGAACGGTGTTCTTCATCGGTGTGCCGCCTAGTGTGTGTGTGTGTGTCGTGTGTGAAACTTCTGCTCGTTGCACTTCGGTTCTCCGTTGGATATTCTTGGTGGTGTGTTGTTTAGTGGGCGGTATATCTCAATCGGTGGAGTCCCTTTCTTGCCTCGGGGATTGGAAGAGCGAGCGTTGCAGTTGGGCGCCAAATGAAGTGTTTCAGTTTATTAATTGATATTTGACCCACGATGCAGTGCCAATTGAAACGTTACGCGTCGGCGATGGGCGCCGATTGAAGTGATACTGTTTGATTAGCTGATAATTGCCCTGTGATCGAGCTCTAACTAAAGCAGTACGGTATTATTATGCCCCACGATTGGGTGGCGATTATTGTGTACTGGATTTGTATGGTGAGATAATTGTTTTTTAAGGCCCTGTGATCAAGCACCAATTAGAGCGGTACAATATTATTATGCCCCGCGAATGGGCGTCGATTATTGCGTACTGGATTTGTATTGTGAGAAAATTGTTTTTTATAGGTCCGTGATTGAGCGGCAATTATTATGATACGGTTTTACAATCTGATATTTTAATTGAATAAATAAGAATTTTGAATGTTGCACACGATTTATTAAGATGATTTCATCTTCAGCACTGAGGATATGAGATTAACAAATTTCACTAACATTTTCTGTGTACTCTATGGATATTACACGTTTTCTAGATTTATGCTACAGGCACTGTCAATAATTTGTATTACTGCTACTGCTATTACAAAGTTCTTGTGTATTGCTGTCCACTGTTTATGCTATTAATCTTTCTGGCCAGCAATGATTTATTACAACGTTCTGTAGATTTATGTTACCGGCACTGTTAATAATTCGCATTACTGCCATATATTCACACGCACAAATGTTTATATACGACCTACCCCTTGTCAAAACTGTCAAAACCAACTAATAGAAAGAGTTCTGGCGACAGGTGTTATGAAGGCTAGCTTTCTATTGGGTATAGGGAGCTATATTCCATTCACGGTAGGAATTACTCTCAGAAAGGTCTTTTTTCATACCAGTATTCTATTATATAGTAGATTTATGGTAAGGAAAAAGGCCTTTCAGAAGTCAATTCCTACGGTGAATGGAATATAGCATCACTTGCTTTTTTTGGTATTACGGAGTTGATTTTCGAAAGAAAACATAAATCTTATGGTCTAATCTATTGGCATCACTTCTGAAAATCGGGTGATTCTCTATGAATGAAGTATTAAAGGATATTTTACATACACTACTTTAAAGAAAAATGCACTTCTTCCATGACTTTTTTTAATAAATGTTAGGGGTCCAAATCAGTAAATTACAACTTGAAGTGAATTGTTTAAGATAGCCAATAACTTCTTGCTTTGATACAAAGTCCAACTAGTCTTTTTACAACATCAGCTTGCATGCTAGTTAATTGTTTCTTGTCTAGTAGGATTTCTAATGCAGAAGTTATCCTATGGATGGAATGAACATGAATGTGGGAAAGAGACAACTAGCATCCTTGACGATTTTGTAGGAGAGAAGACACTTATGTAAAAGTTTGTTGCAGAGATCAACTAGGAATTTTTGACAATTTCCTTTAAAGCTGCTGATGCTTTGAACTCGATATATAAAGTAGGGAGTGATTTTATAATGTATCGTTTCTTTAAATCAATGGCTAACAAGTTTTTTGGAAGTATTTGCTGAATTCATTACATCACATTTTACTATTCTGTTCATCAAGTGATCAATTAGTTTATTTAGATCTGCAAACATAAATGGCAATAGAGGTTGAATGACCTGATATTCGATTAGAAATTGCTCCAACTCAAGTGAAAGTGACAGCATGAATCCAAACTTTGATGTCAGAAGTTCATCCTTCACAAAATCGCTTAATGTTTGAAAATTATTAGATTTTGGAGGATGCTTGTTAGAATAAAAAATACTGTTTTAAATAAGGCAGCATTGACATTGCTCTCTCTAAGACCCCTCTCTAACCCGTCTGATAGAACAAAACTTCATCGGGAAAAGAGATGATCCTGTTATTCTTTGATAGTTTGCACGTCTTGTTAGAAAATCTTTAAATAAATAATATATTGAGTGCCAAAACTGGTTGATAGTCCAACTAGAGTTAGCACATGTGCTGTTTTGTAAGCATCATGGCCAATGTGTAAAGAAAAAGTTCCAAATTCCAGTAACACAGAATCTTGTGGGGAATCTTCCTTCAAGTAACTTTTGAGATCAATTAAAAATTTGAGGTTTACATTTGGTCCATTCATGGAAACTTGAAGCATTTTTTTCAGATCCAAGCCCTTGTCTTTTAGTGAAGATATAAAGTTCATTAATATATTTTGAGCTGTTGCATGACCTAAAAAGCAAGATGTTAATTATCTTGTATGAATTTCATTTTTACTCCAGAAGCGAACAACATCCATCTGGGTCATTTGAGCCACAGTATTTATGCTCTCATCAAATTAAATACAATAAAATGAGCATTGCTTAACCATATTTTCATAAGCTCGCTTTTGAAAAAAGGACCTACTCCATACACGATGACATATCCAAGATTATCTTTATGAGTTTGAAATTTCTGGGCAATATCACTATCGGAAAACATTACTTTAAAAAAATCACTACAAGCAGAAAAACTTCTAGCAGAAGAAAGTGTCATTACTTGATTAATAGACCACCATATTTCATCCTGAGAAACTTTATATTTGACAAGGAAGCTCTGAATAGAACAACTAGGTCTAGTTTCAGGTTTCAAAACTACTTCATGGTCATTAACACTAAAATGTACATCTTCATGTATGCCTACTGCATTTTTGGCCATAGGGACCAAGTCCAATATTTTTCTGCTCCCACTAGCAAATTTTACTCTGACCACATGCTTCTTTCCCTTGGCATGAGATCAGGAATGAAGATATTCCCATGTTACTTATATCAAAGTTAGTTTTACACAAAGAACAAAGGTCTTTACTTTTATCACAATCCACTTTTTGTAACCACATCCAATCTTTAAACACTGTACTGTCCTACCAATCATCTTTAAAAGAGGTTTTTCCTCTCAGTTTACTCATTTCTACTTAAACACAAAGCCACAAGATAAACAAGTGGGATCTGAAGAATACTCACACCAGTCCAAGCTTAAGAATGGTAGTTCTTCTTTTGGGAGGATAGAGGGAAGGAGGAGTGGGAGGAGGAGCAGGAGGAGGATGAAGGGGGGGTGGATGAAGTGAAGAACACAACATATACTGTACTGTACCATTGGCATATCAAGCAAGGTAAGACAGGCAGGTACACCAATAGTTTGAAGTGGTGTTTGAACTTTAGCAGTTACTAGTGACTCATCACACATAATGGTTACTGCTGGAAAAAAGTTTAAGGGTAGGCGGGAGGGGGAAGTTGGCTGCTAGTGTAGTCAAAAGATTTATTTGTTTCTTTCTCTAGTAACTTATTTAAAAAGGGAGATACAAAATATGACGTAAGTTTATCAGTAATATAATAGGCCTATAGAAATGAGAACTCTAAGGCCTATAGATGGGGAACTCTTGACCTAAATCTATGTCAGAGAAAAATGTTGAGAGATAGGCTTAGATAATTCTTGAGTGACATAAGAAAGTAAAAAAGCTGAGTAGGTACCTAGTTAAAATAGGATTTATTTATGTTAATCTAAATGCAAATAGAGTGAAACAAAGACATACTATTGTTAGAAAATGAAAATGAGATGGAAATTCTTAGAAACAAAATCTATTGAGCCAAATAAATACTAATTAAATAAAAAAATAAATGATAAAATGTGATAAAAAAATTGTATATGAAAAAGGCAGTATATGGAACAAGGCACAGAAAAAGATGTTGGCAGAAATGATACTTACCTAGTTTTTATTTGTGAAATGTTAAACGAGGAGGGAAAAATGCATAAACTTTGGAAATAGGGAGGCAGCTGTAAATACAGTGCTATTTTTTTATTTAGCACTGTGTCTTACTACCCATTCGAGTTGTACTAGGATAATTACACTAATATATTAAGAATTAGGGAGGTTGAACTTAGAGGCAGTGGACCCACATTTACCTACAGAGAGAGTGGGAAACCACCCCAATTCACAAGACCGAAACTCAAACCTTGATCTCCCCATCCTTGGCAGTCTGGATCAACAAGAAACTAGCGCGTTAGCTAACTGCGTCACCAAGGTGGGTAAATATAGTGTTAAAGAGCATCTATGTTGGGGTGAGAACGTTACTTCACTAGAAAGGAATAGATTATAGGTATTAACTAAGAATTAACTTTAGTGTGAAAATTTGAATTAAGGTTATTAGCATAACCTATATTCAAAAACATATACTCGTTTTCGAATCCGATTTCAAGCCTTGCTGAGAACTTACGCTAAGCAAGAGATGATCGAATAAACAAAATGAAATAAGTTTAGGCCTACTTTGAGTTTTACTCTAAATTGGACAAAGTGTTTTAGAAAAAATAAATTAATTAAAGGCAGTTTTTCCAAGAAAGTACATGTACCGGTAGACCTGGTCTTATTGTATAGTATGTTTTATGTGTACGGACACGTATAAAAAAACTCAAGTTACCAACATTCAGGTCCATTTTAAAATATATATCCAAAAGCTCACTCAGGTGAGTGTTATTTTTCTTATTTCATTTTAAAGATTTTTTTTTGTGTTCTATTTAATCCTTCATGCTTTTATGTTAGCAAAACTATATCGCAAGTGTTGGTGTTTTGTTAACTATTTTTTTAATAAAGGGTCGAAAATTGGATGGATGATGTGTATCATCTCCAATAATTTTTATGAAATACCATGTTTTTTTTTAGGTAGGCCCATAACCTAATTTGACTAGTTTTTGAAAAACTTTAATCAATATTTTTTTTTTATTACTCAATAAGTCCAGCAAAAGCTCAAAATTTTGTTTATAAGAATTAATTCAGATGGAAAAAATTTATTGACTATTTAAACTTTTACATTATCTCAAGTTTAACCAACACTATAAATATAAAAATAATCTAAAAATTTTAAATGTAATTAGTGCATACAAAAGTTGGCTAGAGGCTATGCAAGTTAAATAATAATAATGTGGAGAAGGAAATTTAAAATTAGTAGGGGCCTATAGCTCTGTGTATTTTTTTAAAATTATTATCATAATAAGCTGACCTCTAGGCTACACTTAATAATTAAGGCCAAAAGAAAATACACAGGTAAAGTTTCCATTTACAAGTTTTATAATAGAAAAACATATTTTATTAAATATCATCCATACAATGTTTCTCTATAGTATCTATTATTTTAATAGTTAATATTAAGGGAAATCCTTATGTATATTTGAATTGAGTAATAGACTTACCACCTTCCTCTTCAGTGCTAGAATCTGAAACATGACCATTTGGGCTTGGTCCTCTTGATCTCCTTCCATTTCTTAAACTATCAGAATTTCTTTCTGCGAGAACCATACTCAGAGACCTTTGATAAGTTATTTTAATTATAACTTTTAGTTATGCACTCATAAAATTTGCGTAGCGAGAACACATCTGCCAGAAGCACTATACACAAGATAGTCCACCTTCAGAGCACCGTACATAATAAGACATAAAAAAATGAAACATTTACTTGAAATTTCTATCATGAATTTATGTATTACTTCTGAAAAAGTTTAGGTTATATTAATTCAAATATTTTTTAATTAATGAACTTATGGACAGTAAAGCTTTGATTATAATACATTAATAAAATAATATTAAATATATCCTAAGCGCTGGTGGCCATCATGACTATCCCGCTGAGCGGGCTTTTTAATTTATATTTTTTTTAATAAACCTTAATTATTTCCATTTTTAAACCTAGCAAGTGTATTTTGTAAAACTTTACTACAGAGTTTATGTTTTGTTTGTTTATTTTTTTCAAACTAGTTGATTTTGAGTATGTATTGATAATTTATATTTAAGATCAACTACAATTATATATTAATATACATAATTTCTAAGCGCAGCCCATTTAGACGTCATCACTATGACGTCATCGCGTATATCTAATACGGTAGCATGAATGACATATTTTTGAAGTTCTTTATAACCTATTTAAATAATATTTTTCAACTAATATTGGCCATATAAAAGTCACATATGACCATTTAATGTTACTTACTAAATAATTGATTTCAAGCCTCTTTGATTAATTGTAAATGTAGCCTATTTTAAGAAGAAAAAAAATTGTTATCATGTCTAGCAGAAATAGCGTGTTCCAATTTTCATTTACAGATGGCGGTGTCGTCAGTTAGCCACTAGTCGTCAAAGAGAGCGGTTGCTCTTCTAAATCTATCCATAGATCTTCGTCTAGTGTGATTGAAATTAATGCCTAGGATATAAACCAAAAGTGAGTTTTGAATGCACATATTTAAAATGTATTTACTTCATCCAATATTTATTTATATTTAATCATATTAATACTAACACATATAAATAGAGCCTACTATCATTACATGTGAAATATAGGCCTTAAATAAGAGGTAGACTATTATTTTTTTCTCTGTGGTCTTTTAAATTGAAAAAATATTAATTTATTCCAATTTATTATGATTTAATGCAATTTTGGATTCTTTTTAATAACACATTTACTTTTCAGATGCAGACTTCAAATATATATTTTTTGTAACGTAGTTTACAGGAGAAAGACCCCTGTACTTGTTCTATCTTTGGAAACTATTTTAACACGCAAATACAATGAGAGTGGTGGCATTAATAAGTGGTGGAAAAGATAGTTGTTACAATATGGTGCAGTGTGTTGCAGCTGGCCACAGTATTGTAGCGTTAGCTAATCTTCGTCCACATACTAAAGGTAGGTCTAGATGTCTAGGTAAATCACGCCTATAATATTCTTTAAATTAATTTTTAGTCTTTGTTAATTTCATGCTTGATTTGATATGAATCTACATTCAATCTCTTTAAATAGTCACATATTTTTGTATGAATATGCTTTAACTTGCATGGTATAACTTAAGTTTGAGTAGGCCTATCATATTTAACTTTAACCAGTTTCATAGTTAAGCCATTGCATGGTATAACCTAAGTTTGAGTAGGCCCATCATATTTAACTTTACCAGTTTCATAGTTAAGCCATCATATGGTATAACTTAAGTTTGAGGAGGCCAATCATATTTAACTTTACCAGTTTCATAGTTAAGCCATTAAACTTATAGTAATAATAAAATGACAACAGTTATTGTAACTCATAACTAGTGGAAGTATATGGCTGTATCTGAATAGTCAAATACACTTGATTTGATGCAGACTTGATGCAATCTTGATAATTTTACATTTCTCGCGGTTTTCATAGTGAAGACTGCATCAAACTATTCAAACAGCAACACACTTGGACCCACAGTGCTGCTTCCTACCGAATAATTTGTGTAAGTCGGTGCTCAACAAACGAAAAAATAATACTAAAACAATTGCCAGTCAAACACCGCACCAACGTCACATGCCTCGTAGCGTTCGTATCCATGGTTACCAACGCCACGAGAAGACTGCATCGGTCTAGTCTGCGAAAGGAAATAAGGGTTTTTAATTATAGCTAACGCGCTAGTCGTGTTAAGCTCGACTGCTGAGTACGGGGAGATCGAGGTTCGAATCTCGGTCGGGTGAACTGGGGGTGGGTTTTCCTAAAATGGTTTTCCACTCTCCTTCCACGCAAATGCGGGTTCACTTCCTCTAATTCAACCTTCCTATTTCCCAATTCATTAGAGTAATTAGTACTTAAAGTGTACAACCCGAACGGGTAGTAAGACGCGGTGCTAAATAATAAATAAATATTAAATTATATAAAAAGAAACCTAAAGGAAGCAAGTAGGCCGATAAAGAAAAATGCTTTGTCACAATAGTCCGGGCTGATGTATTGGGTCCATGATTGGATATTGGGCTCATATGTGAGTGGAATTTTCAATTATTCAACTATATGAGACTGTTAAAGAATTATAACAACAGATATCTAATATAGGCCTATTACTTTTAAGTTATTTACACACAACTAGTGTGCTTCACTGAAACTAGGAAAGCCATAGTTCAAACCTTTCCTGGGTACGCCATTTATTTTATTTGAATATCAATGGCTGTCCACCCACTATTGAAACAAATGCTGGGAATAATACATTGACGAGCATTTGATATAGGATGTATCACAGAAAGTTCTCGGTTGTTAATAGAATGCTAAAGGAATGAATGAGTCACAAAGGTTTAAAAGCAATAACTATTGACTCTCGGTGATAATAATATTCTCAGGAATAAAGCAATCAATTACATTGAATGAAATATAGGTTCAAGCCCTGACATGAATAATTCACAACTATAATTAAAACGTGTATGTCTAGGTTGAGCGATATAAGGCTCACTGCAGTGTAAATGACCAACTTAAAAACATTGATGTATCAGCATTCACTTCCTTTAACAGTTAAAAATATAAACTTAGCCCCCACTTGCATTTAATCAAATTATAACATACAATCTCATTTTGAATTTGGACTACTTACCGGGATAGGCTACATTATTATGAAACAACCATATTAATATATATATCACTTTTATACCACACATTAAATATTATAAATTTACAATTGATGTGAGATAACTAGTAATAACAGTTTGTATGCAGTAGAGCTTTTCCACTATTTTTTTCTTAAGCATCACAAACATTTATATAAATTCGAATTTAACATATTGTCAGTTTTAGTTCACATCAACATGGAATTATTAAGCTAAGCTCTGAACCATATAGTTTTATTTGTTTTGTGTAGGCCAACTTATTTTGTAATTCTTTTCCTTTTTCTTTACATCTCTATATTTATATTAACTATATAAGTTTATCTAATCTTTTTGCTGTTTTTTATTATTCTTTCTTCCTAAAACCTGCATATAACCTGTAATATTTGTGAAATGAACTGAATTGCTCCTTCACATGTACAATAAATAAAATAATTAATAATGATATCAAGGGTGTAGTTTAACCATCAACTCGCAGGTTCAGAATTGGGCCTAATATTTATCACTTCAAACCTATATCCCATATCTGCAAGATGTGTGCTATTTTCAGCCTGCTGAATACTTGCCTTGCTATCATAAATTGTGATATGCTTGGAGCAAAAAATAAATAATAATAATTACATAATTTAACTGGCAGCTTTAAAATACCCTCTTTGGTGGCCATGTGGTCTAACTTGCTACCAGTAGGCCTACTCTCGCAGTAGACTAGACTGCCGATGACAGGGAAATAGAGGTTCAAATCCCAGTCCGGTGTACTGAAGGTTGTTTTTCCAAAATAATTTTTCACTCTTCCTCCATGCTAATGTGGATACACTTCCTCTAAATATAACCTTACTAATCCCTAAAACCATTAGCTTAATTAGTGTGTGCATAAGCATACAACCCAAATTGGCGCGATGCTATAAAAAACTTTAAAATTAATAAGTATTTAAACTGAGGTTGACACAACTATGAATGGAAAAAACAACAGAGTGGTGATAATTCTTCAAGAGTTTCGAAATGAACAATAAGGTTAAAGATATAGGTATCATTGAAGTTATTTCAAACATATGATCACATATAAGACATTCAAAATACTTCTATCACAAATACAATTTAAGAATAAAGGAATGTACTGATGACGTAGTGTGTAATGTGTACCACTAGCTCTCTAATAGTTTACTTTTATAAAAACATCTTGAAATTTGTTTCATTTTATCATATATTAGCACTCATTCTAATTATACACTTATATTAATTATGTTAGGAGAGTAGAGAGTAGGAAGGTAGAATTTTGGAGGAAATGTAACCACATTATCATGGAGGAAGGGAGGTAAACAGTTTAGTGAAATAAACCGTCAGTACAACCGAACAAGATTCTCCCCGTCCCCTGCAATCCAGTATAACATGAGATTGATGCGCGAGACTATGGGACCACCAATTAGGGTTTTATTTTTTATTATTTTTCCACATTATGTGAGGAAAGTAGGTCAGATAATTTTATTCTATTTAGATCCCCACCATTTTGTAAACAAAAGACAAGTAAGTGTGCAGTGATGAGATGATTGGGAAATACTTAAAGTAATGACAAGAAATTAACTATGACACTATTTAGTTTTGGCCCTTTACTATTAGTTGTGCAGCTCTATGCAGTCGACTATAGTATGTAATCACAATTAAGGAGATAAAATCATAAACTGGCTATATTTTACTTAATATTTCTCAAGTGTTTTGGGGATAACTCCCTCGATTGTAATCTTAAACTAATATTAATATGTGGTAAGAAGCAGTGCTAAATATATATATTTATTTATTTATTTTGGGTGGGACTTATTATAAGTAATGGTTGCCAGTCATTTACATGTGATAATACTAGATGAGATGTTAATTTTCTTGCTCGTCTTCAGATGAACTGGATAGCTACATGTACCAAACTGTCGGCCATCAAGGAGTGGAGCTGTATGCAGAAGCTATTGGTGTACCGTTATTTCGACAAACAACTCAAGGAGTGGCTGTGCTTCAGGAACAAGTCTATACACCCACCGCAGAAGATGAAGTCGAGGATTTGTACCATCTTCTTAAGAAAGTAAAAGTAAGAACTAGGGTTCTGGTTAAATTTATTTCGGTGAATTTATTGGAGGAATAAAATACAATTTTAAGCAATTTTTCTATCAATTACCGGTATCGTACTATGCAAAACTATTATTTTATTGACTGACAGGATGAAGTGGATATTGATGCTGTGGCAGTGGGAGCAATTTTGTCTGATTACCAACGCATTCGAGTCGAAAATGTGTAAGTAAACAGGTTTTCATTGAAATAATTTTGCTGACCCAATTTGCTAGACCATTAGACAAGGCTTTGTGTTATTTAGTTTGTGTAACTCAATTGCTACAAAGCATAGCCAATATTCCCAACATTTTATTTTATATTTCTATGCTAAGTGCTTAGAACTACCATATACCTAAATATAATTATGTAGCGTTTATGCAATAGGCTTAATCTAGTTAAGTCATTAAAAGGAAGGAGCAGGTGATATGAGGTAACCATGTCTTCTACTTTTCTTGCAAGGTACCTACAACATTTTGCCCACACAATATTTTTATATTTTCAAAAATGGAAACACACATATTCACTTATCCTTACAAAAGTATAAATTATTATTATTATTATTTAGCACCGCGTCTTACTACCCGTTCGGGTTATATCCTTTAAGTACTAATTACACTAATGGATTAGGAATTGGGAAGGTTGAATTAGAGGAAGTGAACCTGCATTCGTGTGGGAGGAGAGTGTAAAACCGTTTAGGAAAGACACCCCCCCAGTTCAACCGACCGAGATTCAAACCTTGATCTCCTTGTCCTCAGTATTTGAGCTCAACACGACTAGCGCGTTAGCCAACTATGCCACCGAGGTGGGTCAAAAATATAAAATTCAGATTTATATATCTCGAGTATGAAAAATAAACATGTTTCCATTTTATGTAGCATGATAGGATTGCTCAGTAAAAAAGAATCAAAAAGCTATGCATTCATGTTTTGATCACTAAAGTGGCCGCCATTAGTGACTATAAACCATAATATCCTTTTGCCATACACATCAACCATCCAAATTAATTTATATGGCATGTATAGTAGGGAGATGCATTATGTAGTGGTGCCTTTTATTCTATCTGCCCTCTCATCAAAGTGGCAACACGAAAAAGATGAATTCTAAGAAAATATACACTTATTTACCTGTAGAATGGAATGGGAAATCTAACTTTAGAAATGGCACTTTCAAAATACTCTATACGAATCCCTTACCATCAGTCAGTCATAAATAATAGAAAACTGAAAAAGGTTATTTTACTCTTTCATGTATTTAATTTGCTAAGATCAATCATATATTTTAAAATACTTTTGTTAGCCCCTTTTCATATTATTCAATAAAGTTTAAATAAGAAATCTTTGATGGAATAGTGCTTTGCACACGACTCAATATAATACGCTAAAGACACGTTGAAACAAAGTATAGATGCTTAAATACATTAGGAGAAAGAGTGAATTTAATTTTATTTTACTGGATCACACATGGCTTTATTTTTAGTTTAGTTACTGAAATGAGTGATTCTATAAAGTATAAGCAATGTTTCCAAAAATGTTCACAGTCGTTTACTCTTTTTGGGGCCTTGGCCTAACCAGCATATCCCTTTAATATCTTTATAACATGGAAATACACAAATACCTACTATAATCTATAAAGCAAAGATGAACAACATAATTTTCAATGTAGCCACAGATGTGACAAATCAAAAGTGAAATTTTCCACACCATGTAAAATTTAAGAAATCATGTTGCTCACTTGAACATTTAAAATAACACACTGTTTGAACAAGTTTATTTGAAACGTTCACACTTTGGCCACTTAATTACAACTGCCTTGGACGCAAATTATGAAAATGGTTTGGATTGATAATGTAAGACATATTAATGTGAAACTTGACAATCCTTTTGTCTGACAAGTTGAAGAAACATTGGTTGAATATCTGAACTCAATGCACATCCTAGCTCTACCTACAAATTGACATAACCAATTACTTAGATACGCTTACCACATTTTGTGAAAAACTGCTAAAAGGAATCAAAATAGTAAGCTCTGATTGATCAAATAGAATCCATAACATTGTAGCCATATACATCTAATATATACTTGATTCTCATTGTCTTTTATCAATATCTAAATGCTTACTACAAGTGTATTTTTGTGTTATTTGTTTGTATTTTTATGTAGATGTTCACGTTTGGGACTTGTAGCTTTGGCTTATTTGTGGCGTCGAGATCAGGGAGAGTTGCTTCAAGAAATGATTGATTGTCAAATTGATGCAATCGTTATTAAGGTCGCAGCACTTGGTCTTGATCCTGCAAAACATCTGGGGATGACATTAGTAGAACTTCAGCCTCATATTATTAAAATGGTAATGTAAATCTAATTAATAATGTTGAAGATTAAAAAAAAACTATTTGCCATAGACAAATAAACTTAATTCAATTTTGAATACTTGTTTTGATAATGTAGAACTTATTTTATTTTTGTGAGTTTGATTGTTTTGAAGAATATCAATATGCTAGTGAGGTTTAGTGTACATTTGTTGTCAATAAAAGTTGCATTAGTCATTCTAGACAGCTTAAAGGCTATGCCATTCATCATTATATTTAGTTTAGTAGATATAGAACAATTATTACTGCATTTTAAAATACATTATTTTAGTTTCTTTAAATATGTGTGTCACTACTTGAAACATTTTTGATTCCAGACTGAAGCATTAAAATTTTAATTTGTTATATCTAAGTAAGTACTGATAATAGTTTTGTACAAAGATCTAAATATTTTAAATGTAATTCAAAAAATAGATAATATTAGCTAAAGAAATTGCAATTAGTTGATATTATAAATTATTATTATTTATTATTTTCTAACTTATAATTAAAATGTAATACATAAATAGTTTACTATCTTATATATCTTATATTTTAAGAGTCTTGGGCATGAACAATACTGTCTGAATGACTTTTATTTCAATCTTGATTGATTGGAAACATCTTGCTGTTCCCATAATATGAAATCAGATAAATTGAAAATGACTTTGAGCATCTTATAAACACACTCCTGGTCATATATAATATTTAGTAGCCTATGTGTTAAGTGCCTGTAAAACAATTCAAAAAATACAAAACCTAAATAGTAATGCAACAAATATAGTTATTCATCATTATTTATTTCTAGATACATCGACTTTTCACAAACCGTTTGTTCACTATATTTGAAATATCAATTTCAAAAGTGCCAAAACTTGTTTCAATCTCAAAGAAATTGTTATTACAAATTTTTTTAATTCGCTAAATAAAATGATAAAGATATTTACACACAAAATAGAAGTTTTCTCACTAATTTTAAGTAATATTCCTATTTTAAAACAGAATTCATGTTTTATAAACTTATGTTGGGTGTCCTATACTCACACCCTTAGATAATAGGTAACAAATGTTATGTTTTGAAGTAGCTATAATCTCCACAGCAAGAACTGCTTCAAAAAGTTTATAAAAACAGTACCAAGAGACTAATAATAAAAATTTAACTTCAATCCAAAATGGCTGACAAAATGAAATAGTCAAATCTTTTATAGCTGCCAGCTACTACTTTTTCACACATTATTCTATAGACTTTTTGTTACAGCTTGTGTGTTACTTCAATAATACTTTAATTATTTATCTTAAATATTTTTTTTTTGCTATAAAAATATTACTTAAATTTCAACTTTATTTTACATATCAAATAAAACTTAACATTTGTCACACTTGTGTCTAGGGCTGAAGAAAAATACTTTCAATAGCCTACTTAACTATGAACATTAGGAAAGATAAAAAATTCATTTTCAGACATAATTTTTTTCCCCCTTTCAATATGATTGTAATTTTAGGGTGTGGCCTATATTCGGGGTTGATACAGTAAATGTGTACTATGGTATTATCTATGCATTTAATAATGTTTGAACTATAAACAATGTAAATATTGAATATATCTTACATGCCTTAATTTGTAGACCCGTAAAAAGTACACACACTTTTATAATTTTCAAGTTTTTGCCAGTCTAAAAAGGGTTTTTTACTAAAATTATTTTAAAGTAAGAAAAATTTTGATTTTTACAGGTTTTATAAAATCATTTTTAAATCGAAATTCAAGTTTTTTGATGACGAAAAATCATATATTTACTGACCATAATATAGGGTTTATATAGCCTTCTGCTTAAGCACCCATCATATGCCAAAGTCAAGCAATGTCAGTTTTATCACAATAATGGCAACATATTTAAGTAATCACTGTTCAAACATGTTTATTACAATGTCTAAACAGATTCTTAAACTCTATAATCATCTGATCAAGTAAACTTTTTAATATATTTAAAACTTTGATTCATAGTAAGCCTAGAAATATTAAGTTCACTTTTATGACTTACGGCTTAATACAACAAATAAAAAAAAAGTTATTCTCATGTGATAGCTTGTTTTTCATCTGTAAACTGTGGTGTTGTTGAGTTAACATATTATTTACTTCTGCAATTAGATTTTCGCACCATAAGAGTCTTGATATATTTGACACAGCTATATGTGTTTACACTTGCTCACACTTGACACAAGTAATAAAGTTTAATGATCTCCAAGGTTAAAAGAAGTAAATAGATTAGCGTGTGGCTTTGTACTTTGTCACCATGTCTTAGTCAATGTTTTATGTCATAGGATCTATTTAATCTAAATTTTATAATGCTACATACAATATTTAGTCACTTTATTAAGCTTTTAGATTTAGTAAATATTGTTAATGAGATTTGCTTTCCTTAGTTGGCACTATTCTTATTATGTAAGATTATTTCTGTTTCAGTTCGAGGCCACACCAAATAAATACAAAAGAGTAAAATTGTAATTTATCCTGATTTTTAGTGAAACATGTTTTTTTTTTATTGTTTCCAGGCCTATAACACACCTTGGTTATTAGTCTCTTGGGGTGTTCTCGTTATAATGAACTTTAGACCTCTCTTATCCTACCTGTTAACACTCCACTCGGAAGTCTCCTAAGCGGGTATTCAAACACTCATTCCTTGAGGACTTTCAGTATCTTAAAGACTAGTGCCTTAGTGCTGATGGCAGGATCATTAGTCTTAAGATCAAATCTTATATTTATAATTTGTAACAATTCAACTTGAATTTACTGAAGTTTTATTTTCATTTACCTATATTAGATTTCACTTTTATTTTAGTTGGTAATAGAACTGTAAAATAATAATATTATTACATGATAAATACATCCTCCTTCAGTTTTTATTTCTTTATACTTTTTTTATATCAGAATTTGAGTCCCCCTTTTTTAAATAAAAATATCTGATTTATTTCTCATAGCACATCGTTCATCAATTGAAACGAAAGTTGTCAGGAATAATTCCTGATTGTGTGTTTCCTTGACATTAACAAATTCCTTTACAGAAAGAAAAGTACGGATTAAATATTTGTGGAGAAGGGGGAGAGTATGAGACATTTACTCTTGATTGTCCATTGTTTATCAAGACAATAGTCATGTAAGTATGACCTATACAGACAAGGAAATCGACCCAAAATTTATTCTGTAAAGGGAAAGTTAACCTTTTTCATGGTTAATTAGTATACAATTTTGGCATTATGTATTAGTATTAGTTTGGATTGTTTACTAGTTGTATCTTTACTAACTATGTGATAGTAATAACCACCACTTTCTGTGCTGTATTTGCAGTGATAAGTTTGAGACTGTGATACATTCAAACGATGCCATCGCGCCAGTCGGGTATCTCAACTTCAAGAAACTTCATCTGGTTAGCAAAGAGGTAAATCATATTTTAAGGTTTTGTTTATTAAAGATTTTTTTTCCTATAATTTGGCATTAAGTTAGTTCAAATAAATTTTTGGAATGGAAAAGTATTTTCCCCTTCTTTCATAGATTGTATTAAATACTTGGAATATGTGCATTACTCGAACGGCTCTTAAACTCAAATAAGCTACATTTTGAATGGGTTTTTTTCAATTCCACAAATTAATTTCCCATTGCCTTTAGGCATATTCCTGTGAATTGCCTTTTAATTGTCCTTCCCCAGCCTTATTCGTTTGTTATATAAAGCCCTTTTTTAAACTTATTATGCTTTTCTGTCAATCTTATGGATACCAGCAACAAATTTATATTTACTCACTAAAAATAGGATGAAGATAATTTTTAGGAAATGGATAAGAATCTGATAGAAGATAGAGTTGGAAACCATATTGTCAAAATAATCCACCACAATTGCACCGGGTTGGAGTTTGACCTTTGGTTGAGAGCTTAGTTTGTTGGTGCACACCAAACTGATGTTAATCAGAGTGATAACCCTCATGTAAACCAAAACGTCTCCACCTTATAATACTCTGAAAATGTCCTTGGTGCTATGTCTCAAAGCTGTGGTAACATTTTCTATTCTTCACATAATGTCGATGAAGTTATAGTTATCGCTCTACTGTGCTTGAAATTATTTAAATCTTGAAGACTCGTCCTCTTGTTAGTTTGTTTGTTTTGTTACCTATCCCACAATAAGTTTATCCCTCTCAGCAAATCAGAGGGGCATGTGCATAGTGGTTATTAACTATATTCTAAGTGTTAAGCAAAATATATGACTATTTTCAAGAATTCTGGATCTGAAAGTTTATGCAAATACTGTGCTAGTATGCATGCGTAGCAACTTGGGACTCATTTCTGATTTGAAAACAAACGCAAAATAATGATACTATTCAGATTTTCTCTCTTAACTAATTCTACATTAAGGGGTTGAACTTAACATTGAAATAAGAGAAATCTGAAAATATTTTTGAATAAAAGGGTTAATTTCTAATTATAGGTGGGTCGAATCCCATTTTCCTTGAATCTGAATCTTAAATTTTCTTTCAAATCCTTGAATATTTAAAAATGTACAATTCTAGTTAAAGTAAAAATATTTAGAATTTAAACTTAAAAAAAAGTCGTTGAAGGTTGTAAAGGTACAGAATTTTGCCCCTACGTTTAGGAGCCAATTGAAGAGATACCATTTAATTAGCTGATAAATGCCCCGTGATCGAGCACTAATTAAAGCGGTACGGTATTTTGATGATATAATTGGTATTTATAGCCCCGTGATCGAGCGCCAATTGAAGTGTTTTGTTACGGGTCCCATGTTTGGACGCCAATTAAAGTGTTACTGATATAAATCTCTTTATTTAGTATTGAATAATAACACAATTGTAAAGTTTGATACTATTTAATTATTCAATAATCATTATTTGTAATGGTCGGAAAACTGATCATGTCCCGTAGCGTAACAATTTAGAGAGGCGGCTGATAACACGATCATAGGAATCGTGGACAGGAGTTGCAGTCCGAGTACATCAAGGACTGGTCTCTTAGTGCCGTTCATTTGCACCATCTTCCGTATATATCTATTCCTCACAGAAGCTTCTAGAAGCTTCTGTATAGAAAAATAAAATAAAATCTTAAAAAAACATCTGGATGGAAGTAGAATGTTCGAGAACAGGAAGCTGGCTCAAATTACCTTTTAAAAATGCATATCGATCTTTCGAGAAGAGGAAGTTATTTTTTTAAAGACCTTAAAATTGTCATAATGACTCTACTGGTCCACTCTGACGTCATTTACAGTGGCTTTTGTGCCTTATTAGAAGAAGTGCTTTAAGCGCCACGTAATAGATTATATTATTTAATTAAAATACGTTTGTAAAATTAGGACGAGATTATTGTCAAAGTCAATGCTTTCAAATATCCTTTCGGGTCAAATCAGGTACATTACAAGGCTTGGTGCCACTGAGAAATTATATTGTTTGTCATGTTTTTATGTCATAAATAACAAAGAAATTGTTTTAGGTAAATTAATTGTATTAAATTTTACTATTTTTAGTGATTTTGTTACTCCCCTAACTACATAAGTGTACATACATTCTGTTTACCAATTGATAAAAATTGTTATTTAAAGTCAAGGTTTTCATAATTGTATTTGAGATACTTTTTTAAAGATTTTTATGAATCTCAATTCTCTCAAATAGGCTAGCTTAAGATTTGAGGGTATCTAGGATGCAAGCATACTGGCTATATTTTTTCTATAAAGGGGGTAGAAAATCTATATCATTACAACCACTATTTATGTCATGCTTAGAAAGTTGATTACAAATGTTATCAGGTTAGAGATGTTATTAGTTTGATAGATTTGATTGGTTAATTTCAGCATGTTCCTGTAACAAGCAGTATGGCAGAACGTATCCGTAGAATCCCGGCCAAGACTTGGCAGGACCTTCTAAGTGATCTGACCCAAGAATCTGGTGATGGGAAGCTGACGGATCATGACGAGGACTCTTTAGAGGAGACCGTTCCCCCACCGCCAGAGTTCAACTCTCCGTTGAAGTGTGTGGGATTCATTGAGGGCCCCCTACCTGACTGCCCCACCTCCAAGAGGAACAGGGCTGGATGGTGCTGGCTAGGGGGAATAATAGGGGGAGGAGAATGCTGCGCCGAGGCCACCAGACAAGCTCTTAGGAAACTTAACAGTATGCACATATCCTGCATTTAAAAAAAATATATATTGACGACATTTTATGGTCCAATTTTCCTAGGAAAGAGCTTTTACAGGGTGGCTACTGATCACTACAAATTGGAAGGACCTTCATACACTAATCAGGAAAACCAGGAAATGGAAATTATGCTTGAAATTTTGGGCATTGGGGGGAAAACCCACTAAAGTGCTTGAAGTCGGGAATTTAAAGGCAAAGACCACACTATCTAGCATTCTAGTGGTATCCAAATTTCAAAAAAATTACGGGAGATGACCATTCCAAATATCGAGATGAGTCAAATTTTCAAAATGTTTTCAGACTAGACCTTCTTAAAATATCTTCTAGGGGCATTCAGTTTTTAAAAAATATCCAAGGTTGCGTTCTCGAACAGACTTGGGGAAACAATTTATTATTTAAATACTTTATCTAAAAT